>CM061750.1:325905035-326147586 GCA_030979885.1 Lolium multiflorum | reverse complement strand
ATTTTATGCACATTTGATTCTCGTCAAATCCTAGGTTCAACCAAGATTTAAACAAGTTTCAAGCATGAAAATGAAAACGTAAGCCAAGATCCTTCTTAATTAGTCACTCTAAAATATATGAAGCTTTTGGGACGTACTTGAAATTTCCATGTTTGAAACCCAAAACCAATTCTCTTCATGATTGACTTCATAAGACAGAGTTTAGGGTTAGGGGTAGATATACACATGATTTTTCTGGTTTGAATATGTCTAGACCTAGCTTGTTTATCAACTTGAGTGTTTACTATATATGACATAATTAAGAAGGCTATGTGCTTTGGTTTTTCATTCTTTAGATTTTTTGTCTGAATTTTTATGCCCATTTGAATCTTGGTCAAATCCTAGCTAGGTTTGACCAAGATTTAAATAAGTTTAAAACATGGAAATGAAAAGGTAAGCATCGATCCTTCTTAGTCGCTCTAAAATGAAGCTGAATTTTGGGAGGTTTTTGAAATTTCCATGTTTGAAACCCAAAACCACTTCTCTTCATGCTTGACTTCATAAGACGAAGTTTAGGGTCGATAGGGGGTACGTAGATACATGATTTGTCTTGTTTGAATATGTCTAGACCTTGTTTATCAACTTGAATGCTTACTTTATGACTTATAAGAGGACTATGTGCATTGGTATTTCATTTTTTGATTTTTATGCCCATTTGAGAATCTTGGTAAAATCCTAGGTTTGTTGAGCAAGATTTAAACAAGTTTAACATGTGAAAATGATAAGGTAATTAAGTCTGGATCTTTCTCTTAGTAACTCTAAAATGAAGCTTTTGGGAGGTTCTTGAATTTACCATGTTTGAAACCCAAAACCACCGTACTTCTGTTCATGCTTGACTTCATAAGACAGAGTTTAGGGTTAGGGGTAGATACATGATTTTTCTGGTTTGAATATGTCTAGACCATGTTTATCAATTTGAATGCTTACTATATGACATAAGAAGGCTATGTGCTTTTGTTTTTCATTCTTTCGATTTTTTCTGAATTGTTATGCCCATTTGAATCTTGGTCAAATCCTAGGTTCGACCAAGATTTAAACATGTTTAAAACATGACAATGAAAAGGTAATTAATCATGGATCCTTCTTAATTAACCAGCCCGTCTAATTAAAATGAAGCTTTTTGGGAGGTTTTTGAAATTTCCATGTTTGAAACCCAAAACCACACTTCTCTCTGCTTCATGCTTGACTTCATATATAATTAAGACAAAGTTTAGGGTTAGGGGGTACATGATTTGTCTGGTTTGAATATGTCTAGACCTTGTTCATGAACTTGAATGCTTACTATATGACATAAGAAGACTATGTGCTTTGGTTTTTTATTTTATTTATTTTTTATTTTATGCCCATTTGAATATTGGTCAAATCCTAGGTTTGAACAAGATTTAAACAAGTTTAAAACATGAAAATGAAAAGGTAAGCCTGGATCCTTCTTAACTAGTCACTCTAAAATGAAGCTTTAATTTTGGGAGGTTTTTGAAATTTCCATGTTATTTGAAACCCAAAACCACTTCTCTTCATGCTTGACTTCATAAGACGGAGTTTAGGGTCGATAGGGAGATACATGATTTGTTCTAGTTTGAATATGTGTCTAGACCATGTTTATCAAATCCTAGGTTTGACTAAGATTTAAACAAGTTTAAAACATGAAAATGAAAAGGGAAGCATGTATCCTTCTAGTCACTCTAAATGAAGCTTTTGGATGTTTTTGAAATTTTCATGTTTGAAACTCAAAACCACTTCGTTCATGCTTGACTTCATAAGACAGAGTTTAGGGGTTAGGGTGGATACATGATTTGTATGGTTTGAATATGTCTAGACCATGTTTATCAACTTTAATGCTTACTATATGACATAAGAAGACTATGTGCTTTTGTTTTTCATTCTTTCGATTTTTTTCTGAATTGTTATGCCCATTTGAATCTTGGTGATCAAATCCTAGGTTCGACCAAGATTTAAACAAGTTTAAAACATGACAATGAAAAGGTAATTAATCATGGATCCTTCTTAATTAACCAGCCAGTCTAATTAAAATGAAGCTTTTTGGGAGGTTTTTGAAATTTCCATGTTTGAAACCCAAAACCACACTTCTCTGCTTCATGCTTGACTTCATATATAATTAAGACAAAGTTTAGGGTTAGGGGGTACATGATTTGTCTGGTTTGAATATGTCTAGACCTTGTTTATGAACTTTTGAATGCTTACTATATGACATAAGAAGAATATGTGCTTTGGTTTTTTATTTTATCTATTTTTTTATTTTATGCCCATTTGAATATTGGTCAAATCCTAGGTTTGACCAAGATTTAAACAAGTTTAAAACATGAAAATGAAAAGGTAAGCCTGGATCCTTCTTAACTAGTCACTCTAAAACGAAGCTTTAATTTTGGGAGGTTTTTGAAATTTCCATGTTTGAAACCAAAAACCACTTCTCTTCATGCTTGACTTCATAAGACAGAGTTATTTATGGTTTTAGAGGGGTAGATACATGATTTGTCTTATTTGAATATGTCTAGCTAGACCTTGTTTATCAACTTTTGAATGCTTACTATATATATGTATGTGACATAAGAAAACTATGTGCTTTGGTTTTTCGTTTTTCTGATTTTTTTGGAATTTTGATGCACATTTGAATCTTGGTCAAATCCTAGGTTTGACCAAGATTTAAACAAGTATAGATCATGAAAATGAAAATGGAAGCCTGTATCCTTCTTAGTCACCCTAAAATGAAGTTTTTGGGAGGTTTTTGAAATTTCCATGTTTGAAACCCAAAACCACTTATATATCTTCATGCTTGACTTCGTCATAAGACAGAGTTTAGGGGTTAGGGGGTAGATACATGATTTGTCTAGCTAGTTTGAATATGTCCAGACCTTGTTTATCAACTTTAATGCTTACTATATGACATATAAGAAGACTATGTGCGCTTTGGTTTTTCATTTTTCTGTTTTTTTTTTGAATTTTCTGCCAATTTTGTTTGACCAAGATTTAGACAAGTTTTACACGTGAAAACGAATAAGTAAGCCTGGATCCTTCTTAGTCACTCCAAAATGTACCAATTGATAGGTGCGTTAACTTTGCTTCATGGAAAAAATAATGTCATGTAAATGAGTTAACTTGGATTTCCTACCCTTGAATCCATAGGAAACTTTGTTCTAATGCACTATAATAATCAACCGAGTTTTTACACCAACAGGTCTGTCACTTACGTGTGGTGCCCATGCGTGAGGTCCCACACTTCAGTGAGCACAAGTCACGTGCAATAGGTACGCAAACTCCCAGCATTTTCTTTGTCAAGAGAAGACGACGATGCGTATTGGAAGTCTCTGGGTCCTTCAGGATCCTTCGGTCGTCCTCAAAAAAAAAAAAAAAACAAATCTCTCTCATTCTCGGCCTCGCTCGACTCTCGCTCGCTCGCTCGCACCTCCTGCTCACTGACAAACCCTGCACAAAAGTCAACATCATCACCCGAAAAAGGGGAGACACCATAATTCTCTCCCTTCTTCTCTCCTTCCGAGTGATCCCTCTTCCTCCGAGTTTCACTCGACGGGCAAACACACATGTGCTGCATAGTAATAATAAAAAGGTAGAAAAATCGACCTACGAATCTATAATTAAATAGGTTAAACTAGGGTTTTGCCCAGTACTACAGATCAAGGTTCAAAAAATCCAACTACGGGGTTCGAACAACCCCATTTCTAATCCAAGATTTTTTCGACCTCATCCAATGGCCTCAAACTATAGGCCGGGTTAGCATCTAGTGCAGTATGTGTGAGAATGTATGCACTATGTGTGCTATAACTTGTGTGTCTTTCAAATTTGAATAAGTTTGAAATATTTGAAATGGGGCTTTTGGCTTAAACGTTTGAAACCCAAAACGACTTCTCCTCATGCTAGACTTCATAAGACCGAGTTTAGGGTTAGGGGGTAGATACATGATTTGTCTGGTTTGAATATGTCTAAACCTTGTTTATCAACTTGAATGCTTACTATATGACATAAGAAGACCATGTGCTTTTGTTTTTCATTTTTCTATTTTTTTAAGAATTTTATGCACATTTGATTCTGGTCAAATCCTAGGTTCAACCAAGATTTAAACAAGTTTCAAGCATGAAAATGAAAACGTAAGCCAAGATCCTTCTTAATTAGTCACTCTAAAATATATGAAGCTTTTGGGACGTACTTGAAATTTCCATGTTTGAAACCCAAAACCAATTCTCTTCATGATTGACTTCATAAGACAGAGTTTAGGGTTAGGGGTAGATATACACATGATTTTTCTGGTTTGAATATGTCTAGACCTAGCTTGTTTATCAACTTGAGTGTTTACTATATGACATAATTAAGAAGGCTATGTGCTTTGGTTTTTCATTCTTTAGATTTTTTGTCTGAATTTTTATGCCCATTTGAATCTTGGTCAAATCCTAGCTAGGTTTGACCAAGATTTAAATAAGTTTAAAACATGGAAATGAAAAGGTAAGCATCGATCCTTCTTAGTCGCTCTAAAATGAAGCTGAATTTTGGGAGGTTTTTGAAATTTCCATGTTTGAAACCCAAAACCACTTCTCTTCATGCTTGACTTCATAAGACGAAGTTTAGGGTCGATAGGGGGTAGATACATGATTTGTCTTGTTTGAATATGTCTAGACCTTGTTTATCAACTTGAATGCTTACTTTATGACTTATAAGAGGACTATGTGCATTGGTATTTCATTTTTTGATTTTTATGCCCATTTGAGAATCTTGGTAAAATCCTAGGTTTGTTGAGCAAGATTTAAACAAGTTTAACATGTGAAAATGATAAGGTAATTAAGTCTGGATCTTTCTCTTAGTAACTCTAAAATGAAGCTTTTGGGAGGTTCTTGAATTTACCATGTTTGAAACCCAAAACCACCGTACTTCTGTTCATGCTTGACTTCATAAGATAGAGTTTAGGGTTAGGGGTAGATACATGATTTTTCTGGTTTGAATATGTCTAGACCATGTTTATCAATTTGAATGCTTACTATATGACATAAGAAGGCTATGTGCTTTTGTTTTTCATTCTTTCGATTTTTTTCTGAATTGTTATGCCCATTTGAATCTTGGTCAAATCCTAGGTTCGACCAAGATTTAAACAAGTTTAAAACATGACAATGAAAAGGTAATTAATCATGGATCCTTCTTAATTAACCAGCCAGTCTAATTAAAATGAAGCTTTTTGGGAGGTTTTTGAAATTTCCATGTTTGAAACCCAAAACCACACTTCTCTGCTTCATGCTTGACTTCATATATAATTAAGACAAAGTTTAGGGTTAGGGGGTACATGATTTGTCTGGTTTGAATATGTCTAGACCTTGTTTATGAACTTTTGAATGCTTACTATATGACATAAGAAGAATATGTGCTTTGGTTTTTTATTTTATTTATTTTTTATTTTATGCCCATTTGAATATTGGTCAAATCCTAGGTTTGACCAAGATTTAAACAAGTTTAAAACATGAAAATGAAAAGGTAAGCCTGGATCCTTCTTAACTAGTCACTCTAAAACGAAGCTTTAATTTTGGGAGGTTTTTGAAATTTCCATGTTATTTGAAACCCAAAACCACTTCTCTTCATGCTTGACTTCATAAGACGAAGTTTAGGGTCGATAGGGGGTAGATACATGATTTGTCTGGTTTGAATATGTCTAGACCATGTTTATCAAATCCTAGGTTTGACCAAGATTTAAACAAGTTTAAAACATGAAAATGAAAAGGGAAGCATGTATCCTTCTTAGTCACTCTAAAATGAAGTTTTTGGGAGGTTTTTGAAATTTTCATGTTTGAAACCCAAAACCACTTCTCTTCATGCTTGACTTCATAAGACATAGTTTAGGGGTTAGGGGTAGATACATGATTTGTATGGTTTGAATATGTCTAGACCATGTTTATCAACTTTAATGCTTACTATATGACATAAGAAGACTATGTGCTTTTGTTTTTCATTCTTCGATTTTTTTTTTATTTTATGCCCATTTGAATCTTGGTCAAATCCTAGGTTCGACCAAGATTTAAACAAGTTTAAAACATGACAATGAAAAGGTAATTAATCATGGATCCTTCTTAATTAACCAGCCGGTCTAATTAAAATGAAGCTTTTTGGGAGGTTTTTGAAATTTCCATGTTTGAAACCCAAAACCACACTTCTCTGCTTCATGCTTGACTTCATATATAATTAAGACAAAGTTTAGGGTTAGGGGTACATGATTTGTCTGGTTTGAATATGTCTAGACCTTGTTTATGAACTTTTGAATGCTTACTATATGACATAAGAAGAATATGTGCTTTGGTTTTTTATTTTATCTATTTTTTTATTTTATGCCCATTTGAATATTGGTCAAATCCTAGGTTTGACCAAGATTTAAACAAGTTTAAAACATGAAAATGAAAAGGTAAGCCTGGATCCTTCTTAACTAGTCACTCTAAAACGAAGCTTTAATTTTGGGAGGTTTTTGAAATTTCCATGTTTGAAACCAAAAACCACTTCTCTTCATGCTTGACTTCATAAGACAGAGTTATTTATGGTTTTAGAGGGGTAGATACATGATTTGTCTTATTTGAATATGTCTAGCTAGACCTTGTTTATCAACTTTTGAATGCTTACTATATATATGTATGTGACATAAGAAAACTATGTGCTTTGGTTTTTCGTTTTTCTGATTTTTTTGGAATTTTGATGCACATTTGAATCTTGGTCAAATCCTAGGTTTGACCAAGATTTAAACAAGTATAGATCATGAAAATGAAAATGGAAGCCTGTATCCTTCTTAGTCACCCTAAAATGAAGTTTTTGGGAGGTTTTTGAAATTTCCATGTTTGAAACCCAAAACCACTTATCTTCATGCTTGACTTCGTCATAAGACAGAGTTTAGGGGTTAGGGGGTAGATACATGATTTGTCTAGCTAGTTTGAATATGTCTAGACCTTGTTTATCAACTTTAATGCTTACTATATGACATATAAGAAGACTATGTGCGCTTTGGTTTTTCATTTTTCTGTTTTTTTTTTGAATTTTCTGCCAATTTTGTTTGACCAAGATTTAGACAAGTTTTACACGTGAAAACGAATAAGTAAGCCTGGATCCTTCTTAGTCACTCCAAAATGTACCAATTGATAGGTGCGTTAACTTTGCTTCATGGAAAAAATAATGTCATGTAAATGAGTTAACTTGGATTTCCTACCCTTGAATCCATAGGAAACTTTGTTCTAATGCACTATAATAATCAACCGAGTTTTTACACCAACAGGTCTGTCACTTACGTGTGGTGCCCATGCGTGAGGTCCCACACTTCAGTGAGCACAAGTCACGTGCAATAGGTACGCAAACTCCCAGACATTTTCTTTGTCAAGAGAAGACGCATCAGGATGCGTATTGGAAGTCCGTGGGTCCTTCTGGATCCTTCGGTTGTCCCTCTCAAAAAAAAAAACAAATCTCTCTCATTCTCGGCCTCGCTCGACTCGCTCGCTCGCTCGCTCGCTCGCACCTCCTGCTCACTGACAAACCCTGCACAAAAGTCAACATCATCACCCGAAAAAGGGGAGACACCATAATTCTCTCCCTTCTTCTCTCCTTCCGAGTGATCCCTCTTCCTCCGAGTTTCACTCGACGGGCAAACACACATGTGCTGCATAGTAATAATAAAAAGGTAGAAAAATCGACCTACGAATCTATAATTAAATAGGTTAAACTAGGGCTTTGCCCAGTACTACAGATCAAGGTTCAAAAAATCCAACTACTCTTCATGCTTGACTTCATAAGACATAGTTTAGGGGTTAGGGGTAGATACATGAAAATGAAAATGGAAGCCTGTATCCTTCTTAGTCACCCTAAAATGAAGTTTTTGGGAGGTTTTTGAAATTTCCATGTTTGAAACCCAAAACCACTTCTCTTCATGCTTGACTTCATAAGACATAGTTTAGGGGTTAGGGGTAGATACATGATTTGTATGGTTTGAATATGTCTAGACCATGTTTATCAACTTTAATGCTTACTATATGACATAAGAAGACTATGTGCTTTGGTTTTTCATTTTTCTGATTTTTTTAGAATTTTGATGCACATTTGAATCTTGGTCAAATCCTAGGTTTGACCAAGATTTAAACAAGTATATATAGAACATGAAAATGAAAAGGGAAGCTTGTATCCTTCTTAGTCACTCTAAAATGAAGTTTTTGGGAGGTTTTTGAAATTTCCATGTTTGAAACCCAAAACCACTTATCTTCATGCTTGAGCAAGATTTGACCAAGATTTAAACAAGTTTAAATCATGAAAATGGAAAGGTAAGCCTCGATCCTTCTTAGTCGCTCTAAAATGAAGCTTTTGGGATGTTCTTGAAATTTCCATGTTTGAAACCCGGCCAAAACGACTTTTCTTCATGCTAGACTTCATAAGATCGACACGGGGTACATATATACATGATTTGTCTGGTTTGGATATATCTAGACCTTGTTTATCAACTTGAATGCTTACGATATGACATAAGAACACTATGTGCTTTTTGTTTTTTATTTTTTGTGCCTATTTGTATCTTGGTCAAATCCTAGGTTTGACCAAGATTTAAACAAGTTTAAAACATGAAAATGAAAAGGGAAACATGTATCCTTCTTAGTCACTCTAAAATGAAGTTTTTGGGAGGTTTTTGAAATTTCCATGTTTGAAACCTAAAACCACTTCTCTTCATGCTTGACTTCATAAGACAGAGTTTAGGGTTAGAGGGGTAGATACATGATTTGTCTTATTTGAATATGTCTAGCTAGACCTTGTTTATCAACTTTTGAATGCTTACTATATATATATGTGACATAAGAAGACTATGTGCTTTTGTTTTTCATTTTTCCGATTTTTTAATTTTATGCCCATTTAAATCTTGGTCAAATCCTAGGTTTGACAATGATTTAAACAAGTTTCAAATATGAAAATGAAAAGGCAAGCATGGATCCTTCTTAGTCACTCTAAAATGAAGCTTTTGATAGGTTTTTGAAATTTCCATATTTGAAACCCAAAACCACTTCTCTTCATGCTTGACTACATAAGACAAAGTTTAGGGTTAGGGGGTAGATACATGATTTTTCTTGTTTGAATATGTCTAGACCCTTGTTTATCAACTTTAATGCTTACTATATGACATAAGAAAACTATGTGCTTTGGTTTTTCATTTTTCTGATTTTTTTGGAATTTTGATGCACATTTGAATCTTGGTCAAATCCTAGGTTTGACCAAGATTTAAACAAGTATAGAACATGAAAATGAAAAGGGAAGCCTGTATCCTTCTTAGTCACCCTAAAATGAAGTTTTTGGGAGGTTTTCAAAATTTCCATGTTTGAAACCCAAAACCACTTAATCTTCATGCTTGACTTCATAAGATAGAGTTTAGGGGTTAGGGGTAGATACATGATTTGTCTAGTTTGAATATGTCTAGACCTTGTTTACCAACTTTAATGCTTACTATATGACATATAAGAAGACTATGTGCGCTTTGGTTTTTCATTTTTCATTTTTTTATTTTATGCCCATTTGAATCTTGGTTAAATCCTAGGATTTGACCAAGATTTAAACAAGTTTAAAACATGAAAATGGAAAGGTAAGCCTGGATCCTTCTTAGTCACTCTAAAATGAAGCTTTTGGGATGATTTTGAAATTTCCATGTTTGAAACCCAAAACCAATTCTCTTCATGCATGCTTGACTTCATAAGACAGAGTTTAGGGTTAGGGGGTTAGATACATTATTTGTCTAGTTTGAATATGTCTAGACTTTGTATATCAACTTGAATATATTATTGTACCATGTCTCCACACAGCCCAAAATGCACATATTTTCAAAAGTTTTCATGCATGAGTACTTGTAACTAGTAAAAATAGAAAGTAAAAATAGGAACCCCATGTATGAAGGATACTAAAAAGAACTCTTTCACATTTTTTTGGTATAGATTATGAGTTTGCTTGGCTTCATACACAAGTGAGTACATGTCATGCAAAAATTAACACGAAATTTAGTTATCATGACCCATTTTTGGCAGGCATTGTGCATATCGCCTTGAGAAACATCTTTGCGAGCTAGTGTATTAAACGTTTATTCACATATAATGGATTTTTTACTTTATTAGTGCACACAATGACAGAATCGGCCAAATGTGTATGATTTTTGTGAAGGTGCTAGAAAAACAAGATGCACTACGATGAAGCATGAAAGGAGGCAAGGGGAGGGATAGTGAAGAGGTGGGAGAGACCGAGAGATGAACCGCAAGGTAATTAAAAAATTGGGGCCAAAACGATTCCAACTTCCTAGGCATTGACCAACTTTGCCCCTCTTAACCCAACGTGGCAGTGAACCCGTATAAGCAACAACTTCCTCTTACTCCGCTTCTCCGAAATGGTAAGAGAACCTCTCTCCAGCTTAAGTGACCAATCGACATATCTATGGCCTTCCGACTTGGCTCTGGTCGCCGCGCGCGTAGTCCTACCACCGACGAGGAAGCGGAGCATCAGCGCCGCCTTCGCTTCGTCCATCGCGCACCAAGGCATAACCCGCCCGCTCTGCACTGGCCGGTTGTTCAGCCCGCGGCGGCGGCGCTGGCCGTGGAGCCCCTCGCCAGCCGCTTCCCGTGCGGGCCGATGGATGCAGAGGCAGGGATCTCCCACGCAACCCCGCATGCGACGCCCGCTCGGCCCTGGCCGGCTTTTCCGCCCGCGCATGCCGCATGGTTTTCTTTGCCAGCAGGTGAGATCCCCTTCCCGGCCGGCGCGAACGATGCGGAGGCAGGGAGCTCCCGTGGCCAGCCGCCTAATCCGACCGCACTTCAGGCGGTGCCGGCCGTGGAGCCAGGCCGTTCTTTCGAAGCGCATCACGGCGACGCCCTTTGCAGGAGCAACACCGCCAAGGAGCTCGTATATAACGTGATGTTCCCGGCACTCTATAGATGCCGGGATGCTCTGCAAGCTTTCGTGCAGGCTAAGAATGCGGCGGCTGCAAATCCCAGGGACGCAGCATTGCAGCGGCGCGCCGATGAGGCTAAGGTGGCGCACGCTTTCCACCAGGCGTGCCTCGACAGGCTTAACATCCAGCACGGCTTCGTGCAACCGCCAAACGCCGCTCCAGCTAAGATCCAAAAATACTCCGGTGAGCATATCACTCCGGAGTAGAACAATCCAATTTCTAGTACTGTAGGAGTACTTTATTAGTGCACAAACCTGGCGAAATTAAAGGTGTGTTCTTTGTGTGTGATGTAAATCTAAAAATTTGAAGGTTCTAGCAAAAACATTTCTTCAGAAATATTCGATGTGTTTGCTTGGCCTTATCTATATATCCGGTGAGCATATATGGATGCCAAATCCTTTACAAACTTTATATTTTTTAAGTGATCGATGTGCATGCATCTATCTCGCCATGGTAAATTAATGAAACAAGTTGCATATTTGCCAGAATTCCAAACTTCGTGAGCAGTATAGAGATCGAGACCTTAATTAATTATTATGAGTAGGATGCATGCATGCATGTCCATTTTCTAGGGTTTTAAAGGATACTAGAGCTTTTCTAGGTTAATTTGCAACTATATGTATATTTGTTTTCTAGTTCTGGGCTGATCATTAAACTCAACGTTGAGTTGTAGATTATGTGAAATTAGTACATGCCATAAAATATAGTATAATTTTTTATGTACCCTACGAGGCAGTACGTGTGGTGTACCCTTAATTATTAATTGGTAGACATGTACCGTTGGCATGTTTGAAGAAAATTTGAATTTGGAAGAAGTTTTTAAAGTAAAATTAACGCAAGCACAAAATCATGTGTGATGGTGAAATTTCTTGAACAAATTAATACAAACCTAGTAATATGAGTTTGTTTGGCTTTCTGCCCACAAGTGAGTATTGTGCGCATGTCCTTTGATGCAAAATCCCGCCATACAAAACTTTTTAGTTATCATATGACCTCAAGTTTGGAAGAGATCGTATTTTAAGCAACTTCACAAACAAGAGATTCTAACAATTATATGCATGCATGAAAGAATGATTTCCCTTTTTTATTACTGTACAAAAATGGCTAGATGTGTGTTAATTGTGAAGGAGGGCTACCAAATTTTAACAGTTGCACATTATTGTCATAATTCCACCTTTTGGAAGCAGTAGGGTAGACATGCTTTCCGCTTGGTAGGATGTGTTAGTGCCATCAATTTTGTAGATATAGGTTCAAGGATTTGTTCATCTTAATCTGCAACTATATATGGATTTTTAAGCTTTTGCCTAGTAATTAAACTCATAATTGAAATAATGTAGGTTATTTAACTACATACATGCCATAAATTCTGACAGGAAATACTTGGACGTGCCTTGCGAGGGTGGTAACAAACAAGAACACAATGACCAAACTTCAAATGCCAATCCACCCACCAAGCTATACGATTGGCATGTACAATCGATCGACTCCTTCTAATCAAATTTGAATACAATAGAAGAAGTTTTAAAAAATTTCAAAATGAGATCAACTTGTGCATTGAGTCATCCTTTGTTATTTATTTGCTTGTAAAAATAGAAACATAGGCATATGAATGTATTCGAAACACTTCACTTTTCAACGGGGAAGGGACCCGAAGGTCCCAGAAAAACAAAAAAAGATTACAATAGTAGTACTCCTTTGAGAAGGCAGTAGAAGAAGGATCCTCGAAGAGCCAAATGCTTTTATTATCCACAGCTGTTCGGCTCTTTTCCTTCTCGTGTAAGCTATCGCGCAATGATTATACTAGGCTGCTCGATTATACTAATGGTCGGATGGTAGTACAACCATTTTCGCAAACTTCTGCGCCCTTCGTCATGTCAGCATCGTATCCCAGTGTGCAAGCAGTCTGCTCGAATGAAATACTCCTAAGTACGTACGGTATTCCCTCCAAAGACACACCACACGGTATTCCCTCCAAAGACGCACCGTCGCCCCGATCTGCTCGAATGAAATACTCCAAAATACTTCTGCGCCCTTCGTCATGTCAGCATCGTATCCCAGTGTGCAAGCAGTCTCCTATGAAATGGAGACGACATTTTGTTGAAAAGTGTCGGTGCATGCTATATATACCACACTAGTATGAGAGTTTTTACAGCATTATTCCGATTTCCACAGAATGCATTAAATTTGGAAGCGATGCCACACTGACAAGAGTGGTTTAAACAAGGCCATTATTTTTATTATGTTATATTACTACAATACTCCAAGGTAGCACTAGTAGCCTTCGGTTGTACTCTGCCGGTCGCGCTGCCTCATTCGACCAGACTTTATTCTTCTTCTCATATATATATACAAAATACTGTCTGCCGAGGTTCGATGACCGCACCGTCGCCCCTCTCCGCGCCGCCGTCTTGGGCCGCGCCACCATTCTCCCCGCCGAGTTCTCCCCCGTCCCCGACGCACCACCGTCAAGCACCACCGGACCGATCTTCGCAGGTATGTACATCTCCAACCTCCGGCGAGTACAGAGGTTCATCGGTCATTGTGTTCGATATAACCTTAATTTGGGGATTGCAATGTGAGTAACTTACTGGGTTTTCTAGGAAATGAAAACGGCGTCGCTCGATGCCTACACTGCGTCGGCGGATACATGGAAAGCGGAGACGGATGCTCTGCATGCATCGGCGGAGACATGTAAAGCGGATGCGGAGGCAAAGGCGAAGGCGGTGGCTAGGACGGGCCCGGGCGCTGTGGCGCTGGCAAATGCTCGTATCGAAGCTGCATTTTGTTGGAAAGTCTTGGCGCGTGCTTCGAGAGTTTTGGCGGCGCAGCCGGGAGAACCGTCGGAGGCTTCGAAGCTGGCTGCTTTGAACGCGTCGAGAGCTTGGATGGTGACTTCATCTAAGGCGGCGCTTGTTGCATATGATCGTGACTCGTCAACCCCTTTGTAAGTTCTACCTTCCCCAACTGCAATGAGGTTAGATCTGGTGGATTGGGTTTTTTGCCCAAACCAGACGTGATGATGCATTGAGATGTTTTTGTATTTTTGATGATGCATTCTGCTTCTTTTGTAATTTGGGTGATTCATTATGCTTTTTAGGTAGTAATTTTTCTGATGCACTCACCTCTTCAGGAATTTTTCATGGTTTTTTTTTTGTTTTTGTTTTTCTGTCAACCTAGCTAATGCTCTCTGCTGTTTAGCCAAAAGTTGGATGATGCATTGTACTGTTTACATATATTTTACTCTGATGATGCATTTTGCTCTTTTAGCCTTTTAGGTAATTTTTCTGATTCCTTGAACAGTGTGGGAAATTTCGATGAAGAATTTTGCTGTCAACTTAGATGATGTATTGTGCTGTTTACATTTTATTACCTATATCAAAGCTAACCCCATCTGATGTTACCACAGCGTTTTGGGTCCTGTAGAGGTCTCTTTTTCCTCCAATCGTGTTGACACGTTAGCAATTATTACTGTATATGCGAGATTGCCTTCCGTTGGTGCGTCCTATTTTTGTGGTGTTTTTTTTTTTTTGCAAATTAAGGGCTTCATTGATTATGCAACAGGATTACAATTGCATTGTCCTGTTTACAATATTTTGATTTTGCTGATGCATTGTGCTGTTCACATTATTTTGATTTTGCTGATGCATTGTCCTGTTTACATTATTTTGATTTTGCTGATGCATTGTGCTGTTTACACTATTTTGATTTTGCTGATGCACCGTGCAGTTTAGGAAACTTTGATGATGAATTAGATGATGCATTTTGCTGCTTAGTCAAATTAGATGTTGCATTTTGTTTTAAAAAATAGATGATGCAGTGTGCTGTTTACATAATTTTGACGATGCATCGTGCGATTTGCATAATCCTACCAGCTTCAGTCGAAGGACACCCACAACAATCAACGATCTGCCTGGAGATGTAGTCTCTCAGATTCTTGTCAGGCTTCCTCCCCATCCAACCTGCTTACTAGCTGCATCAGGCACCAAGAAAGCATGGAGGCAATGTATGGGAAGCAATTATTTCAGAAAGCTAACTGTGTCACACAACGGAGGAAACCCGTTGCTAGGGTTTTTCACCAACAACTCCGAGGACAATCGATTCATCACAGAGCATGATCTTCACCCGGCCATCTTGAAGATGCTGGCAATCCCGTCTCAAGTGAACGGTCCCAAAATCTATGTCCTGGGATGCCGCGATGGTATGGTGCTACTCCATTCTAATGTATCCAGAGGGTATATATCAGTCTGGGATCCAATTAGGCAAGTTCTCACAGCGATACCAGAACCACCATTGTGGCGCAATCACACAATTGAAAGCAGCGGCTCAATTCTCTGTTCGAGAAACAACTCTGAACCGTTTACACATTGTGGCAAGTTCTCGGTTGTTTGGATAACAACTAAACGTTACGATGCACAGGCTCATATCTACTCACCAGATTCAAAAGAATGGGAGTTTCTAGCTCGATCAACTCCGATGCTGTCAGAGATTGACCGTAGACCGGCAACTCTCATAGGGGGTATTTTGTACTGGCCAACGAAGTCTAGATATATCATTGAGCTTGACCATGCAAAGAAGACTCTGAAATATATTCAGTGCCCTCATGAGACGCATGATATATTCATGCTTAACATTCACATCTTCAAGGGACATAATGGAGATGTTGCCCTTGCTGTTATAAGAGACTTCACCCTACAAACATGGACCAGTACAAGATCATCAACAGGCGATCACGAGTCATGGACATGTCATATAAATTTTGAATTGGATACTTTTTTTGGCCTTGACACATCATTTCCATACAATTGGAAACATCCAGTAAGGTTACTCTGCGTATTTGAGGACAAAAATGAGCTGGTTGTACGGGCAAAGGAGGGAGTATTCCAATTAGATATGAGCAACTGGCAGTGGAGAAAGTACAATTCTGCTAGACGTTGGTGCACTTTACATCCCTACTCAGTTAGACCGGGTTAGTCATTCATATGTAACCTTTGCATTCATTTACATATGACTTTTGCTGATCAATTTGTTCATTTCCTGACAGTAACCGACCTGATCCAGAGTGCAACATCAAGGACACGAAAAAGAACGCGCTGTCAGGAACCCATCTAATTCAAAGTTCAACATCCATAAGAGAAAAGGAAGTCGCATATGAAGGAGCAAGGCTTGTTTGGGCAAGAAGTGATAGCCCAGCTTTTGTTTGGTCTGATGTCTTTTAGTTTTCGTTCTGGTGGAAATGTCGCTGCACCATTTGTTTGTACTGCAGCTCCATAGTGCTAGCTGCTAGTACGTTGGCGCTGTCCTACGTCTGCTTGTTTTGGGGGCATAAATATGCCACGAAACCTTTGTTTTATGTGATCAAACGGTCATTTCTGCATGTATATGTTCGGGTTCTGATGAAACCTTTTTTGTGATCTGTACATATATTTGAGTCAGTCTGTGTTTTGTTTTATGATGGGCAGGAGTATTTGTTTTACTACACCATTGTTTATCCGAATTGTATTACTCACTCTATTCAAAAAGTTAGCGGCTCACCTTTTTCCTTCAAGATACGGATGTATCTACACACTAAAAACATATATAGATGAAACATCTTCAGACAAAGTTTAGTCACTTATGTATGGACGGGGGTAGTATTATTTATGTTGTGCTCCCAAACAAGCAGACATCGGACAGCGCCTGTTTAAAGTTCATATGTGTAATCTTATTCCCTTTGGAAGTTAAGCATTAAACTCTACTAGTACAACCGTGGTGGTCTTGTGATGTAGTACTCTTTTGATGCATTTGTGATGTAGTAGTACAGTACTTTTTTTTGAACTGGTATAGTACTATCTAAGAAGAGTACTCCCTCCGATTCACATTCATTTTACACCAATAAATATGGATCGGAGCGAGGGAGTAAATTAAACATGGCATCTCGTGCATGAAGCTTGACAGATCGATCAGGTTGGCTAGAATGGCAATACAATGCTCCTCATTAGGCAAATGCATGCCATGTACGATAGTATACATCCAGTAAAGAAGTCTATACTGACATAAAAAAGACTACATTGGGGATGAGAGTCAATTGGGGAATCTACAATACATAAAATCTTGCTCGTAGCTGATTTTGGCTAAGAGGGTTTTACTCACATTACACGTGCCACTTTCCTTGTCTGCAAAACAAGTTCCAATAAAGGAAGAGGAAAGAAGAGGACATTGTGGGCGAGATTGAACACCTTTTTATGTGTTAAGCTGAGGCCTTGTTTAGCTGAGGATTTCGACTTAGGCCTAACAGCTCAGCACACCCAGAAATAAATTTCCTTGCGCGCACCACTGTCAGCAAAAATAACAAAATTGGCACGCAAGATTAAGAACGAAGTGAATTTAAGTAACTTGGTTAGCTTTTCAAGCAATATATTCAGAGAAAGAGCACACATGTCCGGCAAATAATCGTAAGAGAAGAACAATAAATCTAAGGCATTCCACTTCATATGCAGAAGGGACGCGACAGCGCATGGATTCATACCTTGAGTCGACTCTGGCTCGTAGAAGGGCGGTCGCGCCTCGAGGATGCCGGCGACGTCTCCACGTCGATCTCACATATGACTGCTTCTCGGTGGGCGGTGCGCCACGCCATGTAGAAGATCTATCAAAAGAGGAGAGCCCGATGACGCTACCGACGCCTCAACCTTGATAGCACCGGCTTGTTGCTCCGCACCGAGATGCGCCACGTGCAAGATTTAGCGGATGCGCCAATTTTAGAGATATGTCATGATCGTTGTAACAAATTTCAACATGATGATGATTTGATCCTGCACTCGGCCTTGAACATAAGTACTAGTACAGTCTCACAATTTTTTTTATCATTATACTTTGCGAGATTTAGCGGATGCGCCAAATTCAGAGATAGATCATGATCATGGTAACACAATTTTCAATGTAATGATGATTTGATGTTGCACTAGACCTTGAACATAAGTACTAGTACGGTCTCACAATTTTGTATCATTATACTTTGCAAGTTTTAGCGGATGCGCCTATTTTCAGAGGATCATGGTAACAAATTTTCAACGTGATGATGATTTGATGTTGCACTCGACCTTGAACAGAAGTACTACTACTGTCTTACAATTTCTTTATCATTATACTTTGCAAGATTTAGCAGATGCGCCAAATTCAGAGATAGATCATGATCATGGTAACAAATTTTCAACGTGATGATGATTTGATGTTGCACTCGAACTTGAATAGAAGTACTAGTACAATCTCACAATTTTTTATCATTATACTTTGCGAGATTTAGCGGATGCGCCAAATTCAGAGATAGATCGTGATCATGGTAACACACTTTTCAATGTAATGATGATTTGATGTTGCACTCGACCTTGAACATAAGTACTAGTACGGTCTCACAATTTTGTATCATTATACTTTGCAAGTTTTAGCGGATGCGCCCATTTTCAGAGGTAGATCATGATCATGGTAACAAATTTTCAACGTGATGATGATTTAATGTTGCACTCGAACTTGAACAGAAGTACTAGTATGGTCTCACAATTTTTATTACTCGTATAATTATACTTTGAAAGATATAGCGGATGCGCCAATTTCAGAGATAGATCATGATCATGGTAACAAATTTTTAACGTGATGATGATTTGATGTTGCACTCGGCCTAGAATAGAAGTACTAGTACGGTCTCACAATTTTTTTTATCATTATACTTTGATATAGCGGATACGCTAATTTCAGAGATAGATCATGACCATGGTAGTGACCAATATTCAAGATGATGATGATTTGATTTTGCACTCGGCCTTGAACAGAGGTACTAGTACGGTCTCACAATTTTTTATCATTATACTTGGACCTTAGCGAAATTCAAAATCTCATAGCGGCAAAACTTCCCGCCTACAAAATACAAAAATTTCGTACGCTTCCAAATTCCCATTCTACCCCTGTGGAGATGACAGCAAAGTCGGTTGGTGGGGGGGTCTGCCCGTCATTTTTTGGATCACCACCTCCCTAGCCCGGAAACCCTCCCAAAAAAATTCATTTCCCTCAGACCACCCACCGGAACTTCCCAAGTCCCTCTCTCCCACCTCCACGACCACCGCACCGGAACATCCCCGCCGGACTTCCCTGGCCTACCCGAGCCCTCGCGATCCTCGTCATCCGGCTGCCTGCCGGAGCCGCTTCATCGACGCCGTCATCAACCGGACCGGATCATCCCCGCCGAACCTCGAAACCATATGCTCATCCAGCAGTCTACCGCAGTCGCTTCAGCTGCGGTATCGTCCACCCCACCGGAGCCGCTTCGCCGGATCCGTCGTCCACCGCATCGTATCTTGCTCACCGACACCGCTGTGCATGAACCGGATCTGCTTCACCGGCGCCGTGCATGATCTAAACTCTTCTACTGTCGCTTTTCTATTGCTTGCCTGCAAGTTCTTGTTTAATCTTGGGGGAACCTGTTTGTGCTAACGATTGCAGATGAGATGAGTAACCATGAAGTGTAATGGCCGTCTCTCCAACCCCAAGTAGCACATGTAGCGTACTTCATCACCGGATCTATCAACCCCAGGAAGATCTGCTGTGACTCCCACAGAGTGCTTCTCCTAATGTAAGTCCCTTGTTTTAGCGCCATGTTCTGGGTTCAGATGCTTGTTTGTCTGAAGCTCTTTTAGTTCATTCCTAGCTATGACCGTAACACGTTGCTATTTTCTACTTCATTGCTAACTTTAAGCGATTGAACATTTTGGTTTGCATTCCCTGCTCTGTAGATGTAGCCATCATAACTTCTATCTTGCTCAGTCGTTGTTACAAAAATTATACTGTAGGTATTATAGTAACATCCTGCTATTATTTAGTTCATGGCCAATTTTAAGTAATTGCACATGTTGGTTCGCATTCCCTGCTCTATAGCTTTTGGCATCGTAACTTCTATATTTGGTTTACATTCCCTGCTCTGTAGATCTAGCCATCATAACTTTATCTTGCTCAGTCGTTGTTACAAAAATTATGGCCTGCTACTATGTTGTTTGTGCCAATTTTTTACTCCATGAACATGTTGGCTTGCATTCCCTGTACTACAGGTGATGCCATTGTTTTGTATCTAGTTCATTGTAAGCTAACAAAGTAAGGACTTAGTTTGGCATGCTATCACTCTGCTATCTAGCCTGTAGTACAAATAAACTTGTCATACTACTAGATAATAATTTTGCGTGCCATCTTGTTCTTCAAAAGCTGCATTATTGACTTGTTTCTCTGACTTGGCATGACGCTCACATATGGAAAGCTGAACATATTGGTTTGCATTCCCTCTTATACAAGTTCACAGGTGATCCCACTATATTCTGTATCTGGTCCATCCTAAGCTCCAGCATTAACTATCCTCCATGTGTTGCTCATTACAAGTTTATATCCCGAAACATCTTGATTTGCATCCCCTTCACTATAAGTTCAGGAGTATTATTTAGTTCACGGCCAAAATGAAGTAATTGCACTTGGCACATGTTGGTTCACATTCCCTCCTCTTTAGCTTTTGCCATCGTAACTTCTATTTTTGGTTTACATTCCCTGCTCTGTAGATGTAGCCATCATAACTTCATCTTGCTCAGTCGTTGTTACAAAATTTATAGCCTGCTACTATGTTGTTCATGCCAATTTTGTACTCCCTGAACATGTTGGTTTGCATGGGACTCGACAGTAGTAAGTCTGTTGTTTCATTCTAACATGCTCTGTTATATTGGCTGTTGGTATGCGGCATGCACTCTTTGTTTGCTTATTGTGCGCATTACAATGATCTTGTTATAATGACGAAATGATGAGTTCCAAATTCTTTGCCAAACAATATTGTAGTGTCTTTGCCTTTCCATTGTTGCTGTCTTAACTTGTAATGTCTTTGTTTCAGATATAGGTGCTGCATGGACAACTTAAAAGATTGCTGGATCGCTTCATTGTATTGCTAGGTTTAATTACCATTCAATTTCTTTGGGTTCTGTAATATTTTTTTCAATGCCTTGCAGCTGATGTAATATTTAGTTAGTTTTTATAGTTCTTTCGCGCATTTTTTCTTTGGTGCTTGTGGTAAGTGAGGCTATCCGACAGAAATCAATGCTGCGTAAATATTCTCAGTATCTAAATCACGAATTCCCATCCCTTAAACGGCCCTATTAAGCGAAATCACATATGTGCCTGCCCGCAAAATCCTAAAGCGCATATTATGCCGGCATATAAACAACAACTAAACGGGCTGGCCCACTTACTTCTTGGGCCAGCCCATTTGATTTACGGTGGACCCCACACTAATTGGGCTGGCCCACTTGCTTTAAGGTGGACCCCACCAACTACTGGGCCGGCCCACTAATTAGTTGGGCCAGCCCATTTGCTTTTTGGTGGACCCCACAAAATAAATGGGCCGGCGCTTCAAGAGGAAAGTGGGACCCACCTGTGTTTTTGGCCCGGCCCACTATCTTGTTGGGCCGGCCCACTTGCTATATGGTGGACCCCACATACTAGTTGGGCCGGCCCTTTAACAGGAAAGTGGGACCCACATGTGTTTTGGCCCGCCCACTATCGTGTTGGGCCGGCCCACTTGCTATATGGTGGTCCCACATACTAAATGGGCCGGCCCTTTAAGAGGAAAGTGGGACCCACCTTGTTTTTGGCCCGGCCCACTGTCTTGTTGGGCCGGCCCACTCGCTATATGGTGGACCCACATACTAATTGGGCGCCCTTTAGCAGAAAGTGGGACCCACCTGTGTTTTTGGCCCGCCCACTATCTTGCTCGGCCACCACTTGCTATATGGTGGACCCCACAACGAAATGGGCCGGCCCTTCAATGAAAGTGGGACCCACCGTGTTTTTGGCCCGGCCCACTATTTTGTTGGGCCGGCCCACTTGCTGTATGGTGGACCCCACAAACGAAATGGGCCGACCCTTTACCTGGAAAGTGGGACCCACCTGTGTTTTTGGCCCTACCCACTTGCTCTACACGGTGGACCCCACACACTAAATGGGCCGGCCCTTTAACAGAAAGTGGACCCACCTTTGGCCCGGTCCACTGCTTCTTGGGCCGGCCCAGCTTGGTAACCCCACATGTTAAATGGCCGGCCCATTTAAGTTTTGACCAGTCAACATTAGAGGTTAGGCCCGGCCCACGTAACTAATGGACCAGCCCAACTATATAGTTGACCGGTCAAACTATGTCATCTGGCCCGGCCCGCTTAAGACGTGGCAGGCCTCGTGTGGGCCTACCATCTACCACGGGGTTTCAGCGGTTAACGCCGTTAACTGCCAGTTAACGGCGTCTGCCACGTGTCAGTTTGCATGACGTCAGCAGTCAACGGGCTCCCGAAAACACTTCCGCAACGGTCCGATTTTCCGTGGCGGAAGGGCGCCCAAGCGCGACGGACCGAAAAAATCGTCGTTGGACTTTGCCTGACGCAGTTTCCACAACGGAACCCATATCGTCGGGTTAGGCCCATAGGCGACGAAAAATACCCCTTAGCGGACGATTTTGAGACGTTGTCTATCAGAACTTTTCTTGTAGTGAGAGGCAGATCTCGAGGGTGCTAATGCGCGGACAAACCGCCGTCCTTAATGCGATTATCAAGGAGAAGGAGGATCTCCGTGCACAGCTAGCGACCTATATCTCGGCGTCCACCAAGAGTGTCCCTGAGTAGGAGATCTTGTTCTGCTAGTTAACTGCTTCATCACCTTAGTATCGCCATGTGCTCGTAAAACTGCTAGTTAACTATCTGTTGGTATGTTGCACATTTGATCTGAACTTTGTGTTTTGCAATGCACAATTGATCAACTACTAGTAAGTGTATATTAAAATGGCGGGATACTCTTTTTAGCGGCGAAAATTTTCCATTTTTTGCTATTGTAGCGAATCTAAGCCCTTCAGAATCTTCCCTATCGTCAAGAAAACTTTCCAAAAACATAAGCATTTTGGAGGGAAACCTTGATGATATAGGCTATGAGGATGATCCTGGGTTGTGGTTCTTAGCGTGATCTGTAGATGGCAGTATGCTTCTTGTTCATACCTGAGGCTTTACTGAGGCTGCAAGATGTTCTCTAAGGACACTGTCAGTTATGTTCAGATAAGCTAGGGAAGAGATTACTGGTCTTGGAGCATATTGTCTTTTCGTGGGATTGAATTATCCGCTCACATTGCAGTAAATCATGCATATTTCGATTTATATTTTGGTGGTGTTTCATTCGATTTGAATAATTGGTTTGTGAGCAAATAATATTTAGTTTAAACTAGTGCTCGAATACGTAAGAAGCTATTTAATCACAAGCTAGTCATCCGAATGGGATGAAATATTCATAGATTTTAAAACAAGGCATCTACATATTACTGGATTTTTTTCAAAATTTTCTGAATAGTTTTTTCTTTTTTAGCTTCGAAATAACAGATAGTTTGGAACGTTGGATCTCGAAAGATGGTAGATGGTGGCACCTAGTCACAATGAGACTTGGAAGCATCAAGTCACTGAAGCTCCTCCAAACCAAGCTAGGAAAGGCATTGAAAATGAAGTTCTGCTCTAAAACATCTCTCATTTCATTTTGGTGCTCGCGCGGTTGCATGCTGCCCACGTGTTAAGGTACGTGTCTCTGGCATAGAGTACTACGATTATCGGCGAAAAATATATCGTAATGGAAACTGTAAAAAAAGCCCTCTCTGCTCAAGCTGATGTGACGAGACATCACTGCACCAAACGTCGTCGCAAATTTATAGATGGGTGGCGTGCTAGTCTACCATCTACCAACAGTCAAATCGGCGCCCAGTCGCAGCAGCAGCAGCCTAGAGTACTGCCTAGGTTTTGCCCCTTGCATGTCTATCGTCTTTTTCTTCACCCTCGCAGAATCACGCGCACGCGCAGGATCTCGATCCCCACCACGCCGCATCACTAGTACTATACCGGCCTTTCTCTCCTCACCCCACCCGGCCGCGGCGCGCATCGTTTCTTCCATAGCGCTCGCCCTCTCCTCCGAAAACCCCAAGCGAAGTTGCATCCGCCATCCATCTAAATCCATCTTCACCTGATGGAATATTCAAGGCTTTGCCGGTGCGGCGGGGACGGCCACTTGGAGGCTCTCACCGGCGACAACATCGACCTCATCGCTGCGCATCTGGACGTTACCGACACCGTCCGACTTGCCGCATGTTCCAGGGAGCTCTACGACCAGATCAGCAATGATGAAGGTAAGATGCACCATTGGGATGAACCCTGCCTGCTGATGCCTCCGCCTGCTTATTGGTTCGATGATCCCTGGTTCGTGGCGACAGCATCTCGTCTGCATGTTACCGTGTACGACCTGGTGCCCCTTGACCATCCTCGCCGTTCTGTCACCCTGCCGTTCATGCACGACAGAAAATGGCTTGGCGCGAACGGCGACTGGATCGCCGCCGCCGATCATCGTGGGTGCCAGTGGTGCCTTGTGAACGTCTACACCGAGCGACATATCCCCCTTCCATCCCCACCTGATCCGAAGATTGGTCATGGTGTTACATATCAACCTGCTACTAAAGATTGGTTATACTATCTTTGCTGGAGTCGAGCAATTAATTTGTTGAAGATTGTAATCTGCCAAGTGCCCACAAAAGGTGGGAGGTACGCAGATTACAAGCTCATCGCCTTGTTCGACAAAAGGATTTTCTACCTTGAAGGGGGTGGCGACTGGAGAATGCTGAAGAACCCTACACCTGAACAAATTGTGCCGGCGTTCTGTGATGCCATTGAACTCGGTGGCCAAGTTTTTGCGGTGGACGAAATTAGGGGCTGGACGTACTGCTGGGACACCCCAAATGGTATTTTTTCAGTCCTTATGTTGCATTGCATGATACACTGCCTTAATCAATGAAGTTATTCATGAACTACCTTGTTTATATTTTACCTTTCATAAATGACTTAATGATCACACCGCCTTTTGCTGAATATGAATGAACCGTTGCTTGCAATGAATTAGTACTAATTAGTCACCAACAAACATAGTATGCTCAGTATGTGATTGCATTCCTGAATTAGTAATTCTACGCCACTGCAGAATATGGATGTAATTACCCAGTATCTCAAAAGATAAGGTAGCACTATGAAGGCACCCTTTTTGATAACCTTTTACACCCATTGTTTCATATATAACTAATTGATTTTTGCTCCAAAAGGAGGACGAGAGACCCCCGCCATCTGCATTAGAGAGATGCATAAGGACTTTCATAAGTATATGACTTAACGATCACATCCTTTATCTGAATATGAATGAACCGTTGCTTGCAACGAATTAGTACTAATCAGTCATCAGCATACATAGTATACTCCGTATGTGAATGCAATCCTGAATTACTAACTCTATCCACTGCAGAATATGGATGTAATTAACAAGTATCTCAAATGTTAACGTAGCACAATGAAGGCACCCTTCTTGATTAACTTTTACACCCATTGTTTCATATAACTAGTTGATTTTTGCTCGAAATAGAGGGCGAGGTACCCCGGCCTCTGCATCGAAGAGATGCATATGGCCGTTATTTAGTACTCCATCTCATGAAACATGTTATAACTTTTTCTTACTTTTGATTTACTCCCTCCGTCCCACCAAAAGTGTCTTGAATATCTGCCTTCTCCTTTTTTCCCTTAGAAAAGTAACTCAATCAAAATCCAATTATTTACTAAACAAGAATGAAATACTTGTTATGCCTAATTTACTTAGTTTAACCTGTACCTTTTTTAATTATGTTCTTTATCCGGCTAGATTTTTCTTTGCCAAATTGCCCGAAGCTTATGCATATTTCAACCCCATCGTGGATGTTATGCCTGTCATACCTCTATTTTTTTCTTCTATTAGCCTTTGTTTGGCAAGCTGCTTTAAGTTTCCCATGAAATGTTTAGTACTCTATCTACCAAATTGAATGTTGTATTCATTCCAAAAAATCAACAAAATGTGTACAAGGCGAGAACTTTTATATTTTTATATTACTAGTATGTATGCACGTCAAACCATTAAAGATTCTGTTTGATAATCAAAAGAATATTTATAGCATGCCTTTCGCAAGTTTTGAAAGAATATATAAAAAATCTAAAAAAATAGATGTAGAGAATGTATTATTCTACCAGAGTGTAAAATCTGAAATTGAGATACCCTATATTCGGGCCGCACAAAAATGACAGAATCTGATAGATTTTGAAGTTACAAAATGTTGGAAAATATATGTCAGATTTTTTTGTTGTTGCAAAACCTTAAATATAAGATATTTTGATTTGGACATTTGAATGTTGGTAGAACACAACATTGTTGACACCCGTATTTAATCTCCGTTTTCTTTGGAACTTCAAAATGCAGCTCTCAAAATTTTCAAAAACCATGCTACATGTAGCTCGAGCTATATTCATGGTTTTCGAAAGAAAATATTGCCAGCAATGCATATATAAAATACGAAAACAAGAGTGGTCCTACAAAAAATGATGTTTCTTCCCATCAGTCGGCAAACGAAGGGAACAAATAAAAAATTAAAAATATGTGTACATCTAACACTCACTCATTTCTTATCTACCTTTTCCTTTGATGTTTCCTTGAGAGTTGAGACCGTAAGAACCTTCCATTGATCCATGTAGCAGTGCTGAATAGCGATTTCTTTGATGGGGTTATTCATATGCTTCAGGGGTTTCAGATATTTGGTCATTTTTTGGGGTAGACCCAAGGCTCACGTGATGGTTCTAAAATATTGTAGAGTTAGCTATGTGCACTCTTCACAGAGAATCCTGCTGTTGTGCACCGTTAGATTTAGCACTCCAAGGGTCATGATTGAAGCTCTATACTCAGTTTAAAACTGGACCAACTGGTAGATTGTCTGTACTCCTATATTGTATACAAATATCTAATCATATACACCGTTGGATCACTTAAGACAAAGGGAATTAACTACAACACAGGACTTAAACTTAAGATGATATATTTGTCAAAATTTGAATGTATCTATATGCTTTCACTGTCTAGATACATCTGAATTTGGACAAATCTCAGACACTTTCGGTGGGACAGAGGTAGTATATAACTGTGTATACACTAACTAGTGTCTAGTTTTGGCGAAGTTAAGACTTGTTTCGTGGGATGCATGCAGTATAACTGATATATTGGACACTTGATTTGAACACATGAATGACCAATGTCCTTAGCTTACATAGTCGTATTTATACTGTGAGCATGAACGATGAACAATGCTGCTGTTTGAATATGGTTGCCAGTAACACCCTATTCGTCTCCATTTCTAATATTGCAGAAAACCCGATGTCCATGTTCGTAATCCCGCCACCGGTGGTGGATGATCAGCAGTACGCGTGGTTCCTCGCTCCAACTGCTGATGGCAAGCGATTGATGATCATCCTTACAGTAAACAACATTGGGATTGCCAATGCTGAAGTACCTCATGACATTCCCTATGCTGCTAATGGGCTTCAGCTACGGCAGTATCCTCCTGTTGCCACCTACGTCTTTGAGCAGGATCCCATATCTCTGTTCATTGCAGCACGTGCAGGGGACTTTCATTGGAGGCAGGTTAACAGCCTCGGCGACCACTCTCTGTTCCTCGGACTCAATTACCCGATCATTGCCAACCTGAAGAAGCGTGAATCCAAAGCTCCTGATGGCACATTGGTTCCATTCATGAGGAAAAACTGCGTCTACACAGCATACCGGAAGTATCTTCATAATCAATACCCTAAAATTTTGCGCTGCAACCTCCAGCCAGATGAAGGTGAGACTGTGGGAGTTATCAGCCTTCCCAGAGTTAGTTGGGGTAGTGTCCGACAAGCGGCTATGTGGTTTAAGCCTGCTTTAAACATTGCCCGTTCGGTGTTACCTTTAAAAAAACACTGACACACTTTTTTATTATGCTTGAAGTGTTGAGAAGTAGTACACTGCTTTTAGTATGTACTAGTTTGAATCAGTTTATTTGAACACTGCCCTGCTTTTGTATTTCGTGTTGCCTTCATATTATAACCCATGCATGGCTGTTTTAGGATTGACTTTATTTCAGCACTATAATATAGCCACCTCTTGTTGATCATAGTCATGAGAGGACCATTCCTATTTTTTCGCCGCTAAAGGGTAAAGTACATCCCTGGGGGCAGCGATTCTTGCTGCAGGCCACTAAACATGCATCAACTATGAGCAAAGAAGTTGATATGCGACCTAGGTGACTGTGCGGACCCCACATGTTAACCAAAGAAACAAACATGTCAATACGGAACTAATGTACATACGACAACTCCTATATGATATGTGTACGATTGAGCATCTGGAGGTGTGCTGCCACCTGCTTCCTCACACGTTGGGTTTGATCTTGTGTTGCGTACACGGATCGGACTGAAATTGTCGTGTGCATAGCAAGGTTCATGTCAAGTCTAGCTAACAAATACTTTTGGGTTTCAACGGCCATCTACATGGTATTTGCTATAGGCCTACTTGCTCAGGCTGTTGAAGCCCAATAACTAGAAATGGGCTTTTCTGCTCATGCAATTTCGGCCCTTTTCTAATGAACCATAGATCCTATGATGGCAAAAAACAAAAACACGGAGATTCTGCATAAAAGTTGTTTTTATTTATTTAGAATTATCCGGTTGCAATTTTTGAAACTGCTCATGGCCAATATGAAAATCCTTGATCGCTCCATACCCACACGGATCACGGTATTTTTAAAAATTCATAAAGTGGATTTGAAATTTAAAACATATCCTAATAATTCCATGATTTATTCTATTAACTTGCAAGATCTTGGAGCGAAAGAGCTTGTATTAGCAGCGTCGTCAACGTTTTTAAAGACGGCAGAGGATCGGAAAAAAATCAGTTGGTAAAAAAATCCAAAAAAAAAGAAACATTTATCGTTTTGAGAGGATGACATGCGGGACCCATGAGGCAGCAGCATTCTCAACGTTTCCAAGGCGACACAGGATTTTAAAAAAGGCGAAATAGCCAGAAATTAGAGGTCAAAATAACTCCAAGAAAGGAAAGGTTTATTGTTCATAGAGGCTGACATGTGGGACCCATGAGCCAGCAGAATCCTCTAAGGCTGCAGGTGATCAAAAGAAAAAAGGAAGTAGCCAAAAATTAGGGGTAAAAATAATTCGAAGATAGGAAACTTTTATTGTTCGTAGATGATGACATGCGGGACCCATGAGCCAGCAGCTTACTCAACGTTTCAAAGGCGGCATGAGATCGAAAGCAAAAGGCAAGTGACAAAATATCAGGAGCCAAAGATAATCCAAGAAAAGAAACTTTATTGTGCATAGAGGATGACATGCGGGTCCCATTTAGCAGCAGCGGTCTCAACGTTTCAAATGCGGCTTGAGATCAAAAGAAAAAAAAGTTGATTGTACATAGAGGATGACATGCGGGTCCCACGAGTCAGCAGCTTACTCAACGTTTCCAAGGCGGTAGGGGATCAAAAGAAAAAGGCAAGTGACCAAAAATGAGGGTCAAAAATAATCCAAGAAAAGAAACTTTTATTGTACATGGAGAATTGCATGCGGGTCCCATTTTGCAGCAGCGGTCCCAACGTTTCAAATGCGGCTTGAGATCAAAAGAAAAAGAAAGTAGCCAGAAATTAGGGGGTAAAAAAACTCCAAGAAAGGAAAGCTTTATCGTTCATACAGGCTGACATGTGGGACCTATGAGGCAGCAGAGTCCTCAACTTTCAAAGGCCGCAGGGGATCAAAAGAAATAGGAAATAGCCAAAAATCAGAGGGTGAAAAAAACCCAAGAAAATGAACTTTTGTAGTACATAGAGGATGACATGCGGGTCCCATGAGCCAGCAGGTTCCTCAACGTTTCAAACGTGGCATGAGATCGAAAGAAATAGGCAAGTGACCAAATATCAGGATCCAAAGATAATCCAAGAAAAGAAACTTTATTGTACATAGAGGATGACATGCGGGTCCCATTTAGCAGCAGCGGTCTTAACGTTTCAAATGCGTCTTGAGATCAAAAGAAAAAGAAAGTTGATTGTACATAGAGGATGACATGCGGATCCCATGAGTCAGCAGCTTACCCAACGTTTCCAAGGCGGCAGGGGATCAAAAGAAAAAGGAAATAGCCAAAAATCAGAGGGTGAAAAAAAACAAAGAAAATAAACTTTTATAGCACATAGAGGATGACATGCGGGTCCCATGAGCCAGCAGGTTCCTCAACGTTTCAAACGTGGCATGAGATCGAAACAAAAAGGCAAGTGACCAAATATCAGATCCAAAAGTAATTCAAGAAAAGAAACTTGATTGTACATAGAGGATGACATGCGGGTCCATTGAGTCAGCAGCTTACTCAACGTTTCCAAGGCGGCAGGGGATCAAAAGAAAAGGAAATAGCCAAAAATCAGAAGGTGAAAAAAATCCAAGAAAATAAACTTTTATAGCACATAGAGGATGACATGCGGATCCCATGAGCCAGCAGGTTCCTCAACGTTTCAAACGTGGCATGAGATCGAAACAAAAAGGCAAGTGACCAAATATCAGGAGCCAAAAATAATTCAAGAAAAGAAACTTGATTGTACATAGAGGATGACATGCGGGTCCCATGAGTCAGCAGCTTACTCAACGTTTCCAAGGCGGCAGGGGATCAAAAGAAAAAGGAAATAGCCAAAAATCAGAGGGTGAAAAAAAATCCAAGAAAATAAACTTTTATAGCACATAGAGGATGACATGCGGGTCCCATGAGCCAGCAGGTTCCTCAACGTTTCAAACGTGGCATGAGATCGAAAGAAAAAGGTAAGTGACCAAATATCAGGAGCCAAAAATAATTCAAGAAAAGAAACTTGATTGTACATAGAGGATGACATGCGGGTCCCATTTAGCAGCAGCGGTATCACCGTTTGAGAGGCTGCATGGGATCGAAAGAGAAAGGCAATTGACCAAATATCAGGAGCCAAAAATAATTCAAGAAAAGAAACTTGATTGTACATAGAGGATGATATGCGGGTCCCATTTTGCAGCAGCGGTCTCAATGTTTCCAAGGCGGCACAGGACCAAAAGAAAAATGTAGTAGCCAGAAATCAGGGGGTGAAAAAAATTCCAAGAAGAAAGATTTCAATTGGGCTGCATCTGGACATCTGGGCCTTCGAACTATCGTGCTTGGCCTTTTGACTCGTACAATTTCAGCCCACTCCAAAACAGGAAAGTTCGGAATTTTCTAAACAAAACAGGAAAGTCCTATGCTTCGCAAAAACAAAAAAACAAGGAGATTCAACATATAAGTTTGTTTATGTAAAAATAAAGATTTAATTTATCCGTTTGAAATAGCTCAGAGCGCAATACACTGTTTATTGTCTGCAAAATAATCAAGATATCACATGTTTGTTCTACGGGGAGGCTGACATCGGGGACCCATGAGCCAGCAGCGTCGTCAACGTTTTAAAGGCGGCAGGGGATGGAAAGAAAAAAATAAACCAAAAATCTGTTGGTAAAAAATCCAAGAAAAGAAACATTTTCGTTCTAAGAGGATGACATGCGGGACCCATGAGGCAGCAGCATCCTCAGCGTTTATTGTTCATAGAGGCTGACATGTGGGACCCGTGAGCCAGCAGCGTCCTCAACGTTTTAAAGGCTGCAGGAGATCGAAAGAAAAATAAGCCAAAAATCATTTGGTAAACAAAATCCAAGAAAAGAAACATTTACCGTTCTGAGAGGATGACATGCGGGACCCATGAGGCAGCAGCATCCTCAGCGATTTCAAGGCGGCAGGGGATCAAAAGAAAAAAAGGAAATATCCAGAAATTGATTAGGGGTTCAAAATAAATCAATCAAAGGAAACTTTTATTGTTCATAGAGGATGACATGTGGGACCGACCTCCCAACAGCGTCCTCATCGTTTCAAAGGGGGCAGGAGATCAAAAGAAAAAGGCAAATAGCCAGAAATTAGGGGTCAAAAATAACTCCAAGAAAGAAAACTTTTATTGTCGTAGAGGATGACATGCGAGACCCATGAGCCAGCAGCTTGGTCAACGTTTCAAAGGCGGCATGAGATCGAAAGAAAAAGGCAAGTGCCAAAATATCAGGAGCCAAAGATAATCCAAGAAAAAACTTTATTGTACATAGAGGATGACATGCGGGTCCCATTTAGCAGCAGCGGTCTCAACGTTTCAAATGCGGCTTGAGATCAAAAGAAAAAGAAAGTTGATTGTACATAGAGGATGACATGCGGGTCCCATGAGTCAGCAGCTTACTCAACGTTTCCAAGGCGGCAGGGGATCAAAAGAAAAAGGAAATAGCCAAAAATCAGAGGGTGAAAAAAATAAAGAAAATAAACTTTTATAGTACATAGAGGATGACATGCGGGTCCCATGAGCCAGCAGGTTCCTCAACGTTTCAAACTTGGCATGAGATCGATAGAAAAAGGCAAGTGACCAAATATGAGGAGCCAAAAATAATTCAAGAAAAGAAAGTTTTATAGTACATAGAGGATGACATGAGGGTCCCATTTAGCAGCGGTATCGCGTTTGAGAGGCGGCAGGGGATCGAAAGAAAAAGAAATTGCCAAAAATCAGAGGGTGAAAAAAACCAAGAAAATGAACTTTTATAGTACATAGAGGATGACATGCGGGTCCCATGAGCCAGCAGGTTCCTCAACGTTTCAAACGTGGCATGAGATCGAAAGAAAAAGGCAAGTGACCAAATATCAGGAGCCAAAAATAATTCAAGAAAAGAAACGTGATTTACATAGAGGATGACATGCGGGTCCCATTTAGCAGCAGCGGTATCACCGTTTGAGAGGCAGCAGGGGATCGAAAGAAAAAGTCAAGTGACCAAATATGAGGTGCCAAAAAAATCCAAGAAAAGAAAGTTTTATAGTACATAGAGGATGACATGCGGGTCCCATTTAGCAGCAGCGGTATCACTGTTTGAGAGGCAGCAGGTGATCGAAAGAAAAAGTCAAGTGACCAAATATGAGGTGCCAAAAAAAATACAAGAAAAGAAAGTTTTATAGTACATAGAGGATGACATGCGGGTCCCATTTAGCAGCAGCGGTATCACTGTTTGAGAGGCAGCAGGTGATCGAAAGAAAAAGTCAAGTGACCAAATATGAGGTGCCAAAAAAATACAAGAAAAGAAAGTTTTATAGTACATAGAGGATGACATGCGGGTCCCATTTAGCAGCAGCGGTATCACCGTTTGAGAGGCGGCAGATCGAAAGAAAAAGGCAAGTGAAAAAATATCAGGAGCCAAAAATAATTCAAGAAAAGAAAGTTTTATAGTACATAGAGGATGACATGCGGGTCCCAATTAGCAGCAGCGGTATCACCGTTTGAGAGGCGGCAGGTGATCGAAAGAAAAAGGTAAGTGACCAAATATGAGGTGCCAAAAATAATCCAGGAAAAGAAAGTTTTATAGTACATTGAGGATGACATGCGGGTCCCAGAGCAGCAGCGGTATCACCGTTTGAGAGGCGGCATCGAAAGAAAAAGGCAAGTGACCAAATATGAGGTGCCAAAAATAATTCAAGAAAAGAAAGTTTTATAGTACATAGAGGATGACATGCGGGTCCCAGTTAGCAGCAGCGGTATCACCGTTTGAGAGGCGGCAGGGGATCGAAAGAAAAAGGCAAGTGACCAAATTTGAGGTGCCAAAAAAACTCCAAGAAAAGAAAGTTGATTGCACATAGAGGATGACATGCGGGTCCCATTTAGCAGCAGCGGTCTCAACGTTTCAAGGCGGCAAGGGATCAAAAGAAAAAGGAAGTAGCCAGAAATCAGGGGGTCAAAAAAATCCAAGAATAGAAAGAATTTTGGTTCATAGAGGATGACATGCGGGACCCATGATCCTGCATCGTAAACGGCTCGATCGGAGAACGTTGAACGAGATGGCGCGATGTAGAAAAAAAACAATGCCAGAGAGGCTGCCATCTGGGCCCTACATCCCTCGGCGGTGCGGATTTGCGTTGACTCGGCCGGCGAACCCGAGATTTCGAGATGCACCACGTCCCGGGCCACCATACGCCACGTTTTGGCCGCTTTCGTCGGGCTAGGTGGCCTCAAAAACGAGAAAAAAAGTTTTGACATGCACCACGGAGGGACCAAAATCGTCGGCCATGGTACACCAGCAACCACGGCGCGACTTCAACTTCGTCGGCCATGGCAACTTTTCTTGTAGTGGAAGGAGACATGCATCACCTTTTTTGGTGATATATCTAGTCGTCATGTAGCCCTCTACCATGTACTATTTTTGCTATGAATATATGTGGTATTGATTGTCAAAAAAAACCCCAAGATCCTGAAAAACTGTTGGTCTATCCCGAGAAACGAGGAGGTTTAAGGAAACGAGGAGTCCAGCGCGTGCGGAAGGAGCTTTAATCGTGCGAGCATGCAGGGGCAAAATGAGGAAACTAGCGATTACTTTCTCTCCTGCCAGTCTTATACCTTAATAAATGGGCAAACTGAGCACGTTGTAGCTAATCCTTTTATTAATTAAACAGCTATATTAGTCAATAAGATTGCCTTATGTTTTTCCTCAGTTTTCGCCAAGCCCTTATTTGTAACCCGCAGAAGGAGCTCAGACGGGAGGATTCCAGTTTAGTTGACCGTTCCGTGCTGACGTGTGGGGCTAGTAGAAAGGGACCGCGTGGGACAGGACGAGACCGCGTTTGGTTGTACGTGAGCAGGAGCTGGGTTCTGTCTCTCTCGGCGCGAATTGGCATTTTTAAGAGCACCTTTTCCCCCTCTGTCTCTTTGTCTTTATTAACCAAATTAGTATCAAATCTAGAGAAGCTTGCATTTCTGTCTTTCTTCAATTATTTGTGCCTTTTGGCCCTCGTTGTTTGCCCAATATGGCAGCAAATCTAGTACTCCCTCTGGTCCATATGTATGTAGTTAAATCTAGAAGCAAATCTCCAGGGTAATGTACTCCGTACGACAAATTCGCAGTAATAGTAAATCGAGAAAACAAAGTAGGGCCAACAAAATATACTCCAGTAGAATAGGGATAGATAATAGGGATCCCTCCCTAGATAATAAGCTGCATACACAGCAGCCAACAGGTTCGAGGTTCTTCACAACACCATCATACTAACAACATAACAACAAGGGATCCCTAGCTAACAACAAAATAGAAGCTGCTTTGCAGCAGCAGCAGCACACGTCCGGGACTCCGCCTACCCCATCTGCCTCCACTTGTTGCTCCCCTTGGGAGCCTTGGGCTTGAGCGGAGGCATGCGCCCGGCGGAGATCTCCACCCGCTGGATGCTGCGGAGGTGCATGCCGAGCGCCATGTGCTTGGCGCGGAAGGAGTGGGGGTTCACCGACGCGCCGACCTTGGGGTTGGTGTTGCCGATGTTCTCGGCATGCGTGAGGAGGCAGTTGAAGTCAGTGCGGCCGAGCCTCCTAGTGCAGAAGGGGCACCTGTAGACACCCTTGGCGAAGTAGGAGACGTACTGGCCGACCTGCAGCCTCCGCAGCACCTGGCGAGTCTTGACGTCATGGTGCTCGTCGTCGCTGCCGACGTCGCTGCCAGACAGCTGATCCATATCAAACGGGAACTATTAGTGAATGAGATGCAACGATGACTAACGTGCATGATAACAAAGTAAGGAAAAACAGAGCCAGCCTCAGTTAGAGTGGACACGATTATATGTCTACAGGGATGGTGTTAGCGAACCATAGCTCATGCACAACAGATTTGTACACAGCAATGGTTCGCTGAACCCACTCTGTAAAAATTTGTGCCCAACGATTCATCATAGGCAAAGAAACAGATTCCAGATCTGATTTTGAACAGATTCCAGAATATTTGCAAAATTAAACGGTTGATATCTTTTGATTCCTGCATAAAATAACTGACTGAGATCCCATAAATTAACTGATTGAGATCCCATTATTACTTGCATAAATTAACCGAACGGCCGAACTCCAAATCTTAAACGAAATCAAGAAGGGATCAAAGCAAAATGGAATAAAATCGGCGCAAATATTAACCCAATACTCAACCATCTACAGATCGGCACTAATAGTTACTAGGGAACCAGCAAAAATAGGGTTCAAAAAGGAATGGGGGAACAAAAAAGGGAGCAAACCATAGTTACCTCGTTCCATGGGTCGTCCATGAAGGTGTCGTAGGGGTTCGGAGGCGAGATGTACGGCACCGGCTCATAGGGGTCCCATCCCGGCGGGATACGACCGCCACCGGCGGCGGCGACGGCCTTTGAGGGGACGACGTCGAAGAGGGAGGCGTCGCGCTTGGAGCCGACGGCGTCATGGACGATGGGATTCGCATTCTCCATGTCCATCTCGCCTGCAGAGAGGGAGAGGGTTTTTGCTTTGGAGAAGATGATGGGACGTGAGAGGCGGCGTTGCATGAGCGAGTGAGAGTGACAGAGATAGTGCGAGGAGGCGTCTATAAAGGCGAGGGGTGGTTAATGCGACCCGCGTCCTACGCGTCCACCATTTAACGTCTGCACGTCTTGGGCTTCTGCAACGCGACACGCGTCCACAATTGCACGTCTTCGACTTCTGCACCGCGACTCGCGTCAGTACCCGTCAACAATTGCACGTCTTCCACTTCTGCACCGCAACACGCGTACTCGAGTCTAACCCTGGAAATTTAGATATACTCTCGAGTCTTATACTGTAGCATTTTTTGTGTGCTCGGTTTTCCCCTTGAGTACTAATACTGGCTAGTGCAATATACTCAGTTTTACCTCAAGTGCCTGGTCAACAGAGAGTCAACAAATGGGATTAACTAGTTAAATGAGTCAACAAATGGGATTATCAGTTCGTTTTCACGTGTTAAACTTGTCTAAATATTGGTCAAACCAAGGATTAAGATTCAAATGGGCAGAAAATTAAAAAAAATCAGAAAAATGAAAAACCAAAGCACATAGTCTTCTTATGTCATATAGTAAGCATTAAAGGTGATAAACAAGGTCTACACATATTCAAACCATACAAATCATGTATCTACTCCCTAACCCCTAAACTCTGTCTTATGAAGTCAAGCATGAAGAGAAGTGGTTTTGGGTTTCAAACATGGAAATTTCAAAAACCTCCCAAAAACTTCATTTTAGAGTGACTAAGAAGGATGCTTCCCTTTTCATTTTCATGTTTTAAACTTGTTTAAATCTTGGTCAAACCTAGGATTTGACCAAGATTCAAATGGGCATTAAAATTTAAAAATCAGAAAAATGAAAAACCAAAGCACATAGTGTTCTTATGTCATATAGTAAGCATTAAAGTTGATAAACAAGGTCTAGACATATTCAAACCATACAAATTATGTATCTACCCCCTAACCCCTAAACTCTGTCTTATGAAGTCAAGCATGAAGAGAACTGGTTTTGGGTTTCAAACATGGAAATTTCAAAAACCTCCCAAAAAATTCATTTTAGAGTGACTAAGAAGGATACATGCTTCCCTTTCATTTTCATGTTTTAAACTTGTTTAAATCTTGGTCAAACCTAGGATTTGACCAAGATTCGATGGGCATCAAAATTTAAAAAAATCAGAAAAATGAAAAACCAAAGCACATAGTTTTCTTATGCCATATAGTAAGCATTCAAGTTGATAAACAAGGTCTATACATATTTAAACCAGACAAATCATGTATCTATAACCCTAAACCTTAAACTCTGTCTTATGAAGTCTAGCATGAAGAGAAGTCGTTTTGGGTTTCAAACATGGAAATTTCAAGAACATCCCAAAAGCTTCATTTTAGTGTGACTAAGAAGGATCAAGGCTTACCTTTTCATTTTCATGTTTTAAACTTGTTTAAATCCTGGTCAAATATAGGTTTGACCAAGATTCAAATGGGCATAAAATAAAAATATAGAAAAATGAAAAACCAAAGCACATAGTCTTCTTATGTCATATAGTAAGCATTAAAGTTGATAAACAAGGTCTAGTCTTATTCAAACTAGACAAGTCATGTATCTACCCGCTAACCCCTAAACTCTGTCTTATGAAGTCTAGCATGAAGAGAAGTCGTTTTGGGTTCAAACATGGAAATTTCAAGAACATCCCAAAAGCTTCATTTTAGTGTGACTAAGAAGGATCAAGGCTTACCTTTTCATTTTCATGTTTTAAACTTGTTTAAATCCTGGTTAAATCTAGGATTTGACCAAGATTCAAATGGGCATAAAATAAAAAAATAGAAAAATGAAAAACGAAAGCACATAGTCTTCTTATGTCATATAGTAAGCATTAAAGTTGATAAACAAGGTCTAGACTTATTCAAACTAGACAAATCATGTATCTATCCGCAAACCCCTAAACTCTATCTTATGAAGTCAAGCATGAAGAGAAGTGCATGGTTTTGGGTTTCAAACATGGAAATTTCAAAAAACTCCCAAAAAATTCATTTTAGAGTGACTAAGAAGGATACATGCTTCCCTTTTCATTTTCATGTTATATACTTGTTTAAATCTTGGTCAAACCTAGGATTTTACCAAGATTCAAATGTGCATCAAAATTCCAAAAAAATAAAAAAATGAAAAAACAAAGTCATATAGTAAGCATTAAAGTTGATAAACAAGGTCTAAAAAACAAGAAAAATCATGTGTCTACCCCCTAACCCTAAACTCTGTCTTATGTAGTCAAGCATGAAGAGAAGTGCTTTTGGGTTTCAAACATGGAAATTTCAAAAACCACCCAAAAGCTTTATTTTAGAGTGACTAAGAAGGATCCATGCTTATCTTTTCATTTTCATATTTTAAACTTGTTTAAATCATTGTCAAACCTAGGATTTGACCAAGATTCAAATGGGCATAAAATTAAAAAATCAGAAAATTGAAAAACTAAAGCACATAGTCTTCTTATGTCATATATATAGTAAGCATTTAAAAGATGATAAATAAGGTCAAGACAATTCAAATAATACAAATCATGTATCTACCCCTAACCCTAAACTCTATCTTATGAAGTCAAGCATGAAGAGAAGTGGTTTTTGGTTTCAAACACAAAAATTTCAAAAACCTCCCAAAAGCTTCATTTTAATTAGACTAACTTATTAATTATGAAGGATCCAGGATTGATTACCTTTTCATTGTCATGTTTTAAACTTGTTTAAATCTTGGTCAAACCTGGGATTTGACCAAGATTCGAATGGGCATAAAAATTAAGAAAAAAATCGTAAGAATGAAAAACCAAAGCACATAGCCTTCTTATGTCATATAGTAAGCATTCAAATTGATAAACAAGGTCTAGACATACAAACCAGAAAATCATGTATCTACCCCTAACCCTAAACTATGTCTTATGAAGTCAAGCATGAAGAGAAGTGGTTTTGGGTTTCAAACATGAAAATTTCAAAAACCTCCCAAAAGCTTCATTTTAGAGCGACTAATAAGGATCGATGCTTACCTTTTCATTTTCATGTTTTTACTTATTTGAATCTTGGTCAAATCCTAGGTTTGACCAAGATTTAAACAAGTTTAAAACATGAAAATGAAATGGGAAGTGTGTATCCTTCTTAGTCAGTCTAAAATGAAGCTTTTGGGATGTTCTTGAAATTTCCATGTTTGAAACCCAAAACCACTTAAGACAGAGTTTTTGGTTAGGCGTAGATACATGATTTTTCTTGTTTGAATATGTCTAGACCTTGTTTATCAACTTGAATGTTTATGACATAAGAAGGCTATATATGTGCTTTGGTTTTCCATTTTTTTCATTTTTTCGAAGTTTTTATGCCCATTTAAATATTGGTCAAATCCTAGGTTTGACCAAGGTTTAATCAAGTTTAAAACATGACAATGAAAAGGTAAGCATGAATCCTTTCTCAGTCACTCTAAAATGAAGGTACTTGAAATTTTTATGTTTGAAACACAAAACCCCAGTTCTCTTCATATGTTTGACTTCATAAGACAAAGTTTAGGGTTAGGGGTAGATATGATACATGATATTTCTGGTTTGAATATGTCTAGACCTTGTTTATCAACTTGAATGCTTAATATATGACATAAGAAGGCTATATATGTGCTTTGGTTTTTCATTTTTTTTATTTTTTTTTGAATTTTTACGCCCGTTTGAATCTTGGTCAAATCCTAGGTTTGACCAAGGTTAAAACAAGTTTAAAAAATGGCAATGAAAAGGTAAGCATGGATCCTTCTTAGTCACTCTAAAATGAAGCTTTTGGGAGGTTTGTGAAATTTCCATGTTTGAAACCCAAAATCACTTCTCCTCATACTTAACTTCATAAGACAGAGTTTAGGGTTAGGGGGTAGATACATGTTTTGTGTGTTTTGAATATGTCTAGACCTTGTTTATCAACTTGAATGCTTACTATATGACATAAGAATACTATGTGCTTTGGTTTTTCATTTTTCTGATTTTTTTAATTGTTAAACCCATTTGAATCTTGGTCAAATCCTAGGTTTGAGCAAGATTTAAACAAGTTTAAAACATGAAAATGGAAAGCTAAGCATGAATCATTCTTAGTCACTCTAAAAATCTTTCGGTCTGCAGAAGAGTCGAATCTGCAATCAGTAGTTACAAAAGCGACCCACCTTAGGGATGGATAATAAGACTTGGGCAATATAAACGTTGATACTTACTTTGTGATACTAAAATATATGTATCTAGACATATTTCAGTTGTAGATACATCCATTTTAACATCAAGTAATATGGATCGGAGGACTAGCTAAAGAACAATGAGAGGCAGTGTTTCTCTCCCCCAGCCTACTTGGCGGAGTGGCCCTCCATCAGGACAGGTGGTGATTCCGCTTCTCTCGTTGGAATTCCTTATCCCCCAGCCTACTCGGCGACGTGCGCTCCTCAGTGACCTGCGCGAGGGCGCCTCGGCGACCTACGCAAAGGTGGCTGGACTCGGAGCGCATCGACTTCCTTCTGCGGTGCCTGGATTGGATCGACCATCCCGCGCGTGTCCTCCACCATATTGTTTTTCTTCAAGATGCTGTCATCCATCATCTTCTTCACCGCATCATGTTGGGTGTTGAGGCTCCCGTTGAGAGCTTGAACGCACCTGTTTGATAGCTCGACGTTTTCTTCGCGAAGAAAGCCGCACTCGATCTTAAGCATCAAATTCTCGCCCTTGAGCTTCTTGATGACAGAGTTCGTTTCCTCACTTGATGGAACCCTCACATCATGCAGCTTGCCCCGGCCGGTGACCTCGTCCTTCAAAGTATCGACATCATCGCGAAAGTTGGAGGCGAGTTCCACGAGAGTTTTAAGCTCATCTCTGAAACACGCCGATGCTTCCTGCATGGCAATATCATCAGTACCGAAACAAAGTGACGAGAGGAAGACGAAAATGTCCAATCAGTGGTAACCTCTAAGCGCAGGAGACAGGGGTTGAAGTCGTCATGAGAAGATGTCAGGGTGCGTCGTGGGGCACTGAGATATGTATAAAAAGGATTAATACGGAATAAAGAGTTGGGACCTCCGGGCCAGGAAGAATCAAGAAACATGGCGATGGAAACCAACCAGGAATCTTCGACCGCACGACTGACGCCGTTCCGAGACGAGCGCGAAGCAGGGCCTTCGTTTTCTGGCGGGCCCTTTCTCGCGGCCAGCATCTGGATAGACCGCCGGCGGGAACTCTCCGCGTCCTTGGTCAACACTAGATGGTGCTTCTTCAAGCGAGATGGTGGCCTTGACTTCGGAGGCATCGCTGGAAGTGGAAGGAGACTGGAAGTGAAGCAAGAAGGGGATGGAAGAAGTACTCCCCCCTATTAAAACCAGACAACCGTCTCCTGCCCTCGCTTCGAGCAACCTGGTCCGCCCATCCTAAATCAACGGCCGAGAGGGGGCTCCCTTGCGAACTGAGATCCAGTGACTTTACCCAACAGAAGTTACCATGAACTTTACCTATACGAGCCATCAGGTTAAGATCCAACGAACATGGTCGATCTAAAATTTGAAATTAAAATTTATGTAGCTCAGAAAAAACAGAAAAACTTTACATTAAGACGTATTCTCGGAAAGTTCCAGTCCATTTAAAATATTAGTTTAGTTTAAGTTCGAAATTTGGATCAACCGCGAGCGTTGGATCTTGATCGAATGGCTCACGTGTGTAAAGTCGCATGGTGACTTCTCTTAGTGAAGTCACTGGATCTCAGTCCGCGAAGGGTCAGGACGCGGGAGCAGAAGCAAATGAATCGAGAGCGGTCCGGAGTATCCTGTCCGTCCACCGTAAATCAACGGGACAGAGCGGCTACCTTCTCTTCGAAGGCTCTGGCGCGCAACCCGAGGAATGGACATCTGTCGGCTAGTATAGAATTTTATAGCACGCCATTAATCGAGCTAGCAGTACTGTACTACTGACTACAACTCTGATGGACGTCCAAAGCTCTGAATAGTCAGGGGAAACAATGAATGCGAGCCAGGGTAGTACTACTGTAGTAGTGAAGCAATGGGGATTATCTGGAGCAAGTACGGAGTACCGAGTACAGTACTACAAAAGTGTTGTTCGTTGTTTTCGCAGTTCATTTTAGCGTAACGTCCAGGTTGTTGTCGAACCAGCTGTTAGATTTTGGGTAATTATTGTTAAGTTGCTGCTTCTTAATTAAAATTTATCAAAGTCATGTAGACTAGATCGATTTGTGAGAACATCCCAAAAGCTTCATTCATTTTAGAATGACTAAGAAGGATCCATTCTTACCTTTTCTTTTCATGTTTTAAACTTGTTTAAACCTTGGTCAAACCTAGGATTTGACCAAGATTTAAATGGGCATAAAAATTCGGAAAAAATCAAAAAATGAAAAACCAAAGCACATATATAGCCTTCTTATGTCATATAGTAAGCACTCGAGTTGATAAAAACTCTGTCTTATGAAGTCAAACATATGAAGAGAACTGGTTTTGGGTTTCAAACATGGAAATTTCACAAACCTCCCAAAAGCTTCATTCTACAGTGACTAAGAAGGATCCAGGCTTACCTTTTTCATTTTCAATTTCTTAACTTGTTTAAATCTTGGTCAAACCTAGGATTTGACCAAGATTCAAATGGGTATAACAATTCAAAAAAAACGGAAAAAAACCAAAGAACATAGTCTTCTGATGTCATATAGTAAGCATTCAAGTTGATAAACAAGGTCTAGACATATTCAAACCAAACAAATCATGTATCTACCCCCTAACCCTAAACTCTGCCTTATGAAGTCAAGCATGAAGAGAAGTGATTTTGGGTTTCAAACATGGAAATTTCAAAAACCTCCCAAAAGCTTCATTTTAGAGTGACTAAGAAGGATCCATGCTTACCTTTTCATTGCCATGTTTTAAACTTGTTTTAACCTTGGTCAAACCTAGGAATTGACCAAGATTCAAATGGGAGTAAAAATTCAGAAAAATTCAAAAAAAATGGAAAACCAAAACACATATATAGCCTTCTTATGTCATATAGTAAGCATTCAAGTTGATAAACAAGGTCTAGACATATTCAAAGAAGAAATATCATGTATCATATCTACCCCTAACCCTAAACTCTGTCTTATGAAGTCAAACATATGAAGAGAACTGGGGTTTTGGGTTTCAAACATAAAATTTTCAAGTACCTTCATTTTAGAGTGAGTAAGGAAGGATTCATGCTTACCGTTTCATTTTCATGTTTTAAACTTGTTTAAACCTAGGATTTGACCAAGATTTAAATAGGCATAAAAAATTCGAAAGAAATCAAAAAATGAAAAACCAAAGCACATATATAGCCTTCTTATATCATATAGTAAAAAATTCAAGTTGATAAACAAGGTCTAGACATATTCAAACAAGAAATCATGTATCTACACCTAACCATAAACTGTCTTAAGTGGTTTTGGGTTTCAAACATGGAAATTTCACAAACCTCCCAAAAGCTTCATTTTACAGTGACTGAGGAGGATCCATGCTTACCTTTTGGCTTAAACGTTTGAAACCAAAAACCACTTCTCTTCATGCATGCTTGACTTCATAACACAGAGTTTAGCTAGGGTTAGGGGTAGATACATGATTTTCCCTGGTTTGAATATGTCTAGACCTTGTTTATCAACTTAATTGATTGCTTACTATATGACATAAGAAGACTACGTGCCTTGGTTTTCATTTTTTGTTTTTTTTTGAATTTTATGCTCATATATTTGAATCTTGGTCAAATCTTAGGTTTGACCAAGATTTAAACAAGTTTAAAACATGAAAATGAAAAGGGAAGCATGTATCCTTCTTAGTCACTCTAAAATGAAGCTTTTGGGATGTTCTTGAAATTTCCATGTTTGAAACCCAAAACGACTTCTCTTCATGCTAGACTTCATAAGATCAACAGGGGTAGATACATGATTTTTCTGGTTTGGATATACCTAGACCTCGTTTAACTTGAATGCATACGATATGACATAAGAAGACTACGTGCTTTTGTTTTTCATTATTCTGTTTTTTTGAATTTTGTGCCCACCCATTTGTATCTTGGTCAAATCCTAGGTCTGATAATGATTTAAACAAGATTAAAATATGAAAATGCAAAGGTAAGCATGGATCCTTCTTAGTCACTCTAAAATGAAGCTTTTGGGAGCAAAACCACTTCTCTTCATATGCTTGACTTCATAAGACGGAGTTTAGGGGTTAGGGGGTATAGATACATGATTTGTCTAGTTTGAATATGTCTAGACCTTGTTTATCAACTTAATTGGCTTACTATATGACATAAGAAAACTATTTGCTTTGGTTTTTCTTTTTCCTGATTTTTTTCAATTTTGATGCCCATTTGAATCTTGTCAAATCCTAGGTTTGACCGAGATAATTTAAACAAGCTTAAAACATGAATATGAAAAGGGAAGCATGTATCCTTCTTTGTCACTCTAAAATGAAGTTTTTGGGAGGTTTTTCAAATTTCCACGTTTGAAACCCAAAACCACTTCTCTTCATATGCTTGACTTCATAAGACAGAGGGCAGGGGTTAGGGGGTATAGATACATGATTTGTCTAGTTTGAATATGTCTAGACCTTGTTTATCAACTTTAATGCTTACTATATGACATAAGAAAACTATTTGCTTTGGTTTTCTTTTTTCTGACTTTTTTTCAATTTTGATGCCCATTTGAATCTTGTCAAATCCTAGGTTTGACCAAGATAATTTAAACAAGTTTAAAACATGAATATGAAAAGAGGAGCATGTATCCTTCTTAGTCACTCTAAAATGTAGTTTTTGGGAGTTTTTTGAAATTTCCATGTTTGAAACCCAAAACCACTTCTCTTCACATGCTTGACTTCATAAGACAGAGTTTAGGGGTTAGGGGTATAGATACATGATTTGTCTGGTTTAATATGTCTAGACCTTGTTTATCAACTTTAATGCTTACTATATGACATAAGAAGACTATGTGATTTGGTTTTTCATTTTTCTGTTTTTATTTTTCTGCCCATTTGAATCTTGGTCAAATCCTAGGTTTGACCAAGATATAGACAAGTTTAACACGTAAATGAGTTAACTTGGATTTCCTACCCTTGAATCCATAGGAAACTTTGTTCTAATGCACTATTATAATCAACCGAGTTTTTACACCAACAGGTCCGTCACTTACGTGTGGTGCCCACGCTTGAGGTCCCACACTTCAGTGAGCACAAGTCACGTGCAATAGGTACGCAAACTCCCAGCCATTTTCTTTGTCAAGAGAAGACGCATCAGGATGCGTATTGGAAGTCTGTCTGGTTCCTTCGGTCGTCCCTCTCACAAAAAAAACAAATCTCTCATTCTCGGCCTCGCTCGACCTCGCTCGCTCGCTCGCACCTCCTGCTCACTGACAAACCCTGCACAAAAGTCAACATCATCACCCGAAAAAGGGGAGACACCATAATTCTCTCCCTTCTTCTCTCCTTCCGAGTGATCCCTCTTCCTCCGAGTTTCACTCGACGGGCAAACACCCATGTGCTGCATAGTAATAATAAAAAGGTAGTACTCGTAGAAAAATCGATATACGAATCTGTAATTAAATAGGTTAAACTAGGGTTTTGCCCAGTTCTACAGATCAAGGGTTCAAAAAATCCAACTACGGGGTTCGAACAACACGATTCTAATCCAAGAATTTTTTCGACCTAGGTCACCCAAATGGCCTCAAACTATAGGGTTAGCATCTAGTGCAGTATGTGTGAAAATGTATGCACTATGTGTGCTATAACTTGTATGTCTTTCATATTTGAACCAAATTTGAATAAGTTTGAAATATTTGAAAAGGGGCTTTTGGCTTAAACGTTTGAAACCAAAAACCACTTCTCTTCATTCATGCTTGACTTCATAAGACAGAGTTTAGCTAGGGTTAGGGGGTAGATGCATGATTTTCCTGGTTTGAATATGTCTAGACCTTGTTTATCAACTTAATTGAATGCTTACTATATGACATAAGAATACTATGTGCCTTGTTTTTTATTTTTTGATTTTTTTAAAATTTTATGCCCATTTGAATCTTGGTCAAATCCTAGGTTTGAACATGGTTTAAACAAGTTTAAATCATGAATATGAAAAATTAAGCATCTATATATCCTTCTTCGTCACTCCAAAATGTAGCTCTTCGGAGGTTTTTTCGAAATTTCCATGTTTGAAACCAAAACCACTTCTCTTCATGCATGCTTGACTTCATAAGACAGAGTTTAGGGTTAGGGGTAGATATATACATGATTTTCTGGGTTGAATATGTCTAGGCCTTGTTTATCAACTTGAATGCTTACTATATATATATGACATAAGAATGTTATGTCCTTTGTTTTTTCATTCTTTTGGTTTTTTATGAATTTCCATGCCCATTTGAATCTTTTGGTCAAATCCTAGAGGTTTGACCAAGATTGAAACAAGTTTAAAACATGAAAATGAAAAGGGAAGCTTGTATATCCTTCTTAATTAGTCACTCTAAAATGAAGTTTTTTGGAGGTTTTTGAAATTTCCATGTCTGAAACCCAAAACCACTTCTCTTCATGCTAGACTTCATAAGACAATTTAATTAGGGGTTAGGGGTAGATACATGATTTGTCTGGTTTGAATATATATGTCCAAACCTTGCTTGTTTATCAACTTGAATGCTTACGATATGACATAAGAATGCTTACCATATGTTTGAATTTTAAAAGCATATAGTCTTCTTATGTCATATAGTAAGCATTCAAAAGTTTTTCTTTGAGAGAGTAGCATGCATTCAAAAGTTGATAAATAAGATTTGTACATATTCAAACCAGACAAATCATGTATCTACACCCCCTAACCCTAAACTCTGTCTTATGAAGTCAAGCATGAAGAGAAGTGCTTTTGGGTTTCAAACATGGAAATTTCACAAACCTCCCAAAAGCTTCATTTTACAGTGACTAAGGGCTCCTTTGATTCATAGGATTTGCATAGGAATTGTGTAGGATTTGGTTCCTATGGGAAAATTTCCTATACATGTTGTTTGATTCATAGAAACATATCCTATAGGAAAAATTCCTATAGGAATCTTGTAGCGTAATTCCTATAGGAAAAAACATTGGCTCATACCTCATGAAAAAATTCCTTTGCTACAATCAAACACACTTCATCTTTCTATAGGATTCAAGTAGACATGTGTCATTCCAATCCTATGCCTTTCCTATTCCTATACTTTTCCTATCCTTTAAATCAAAGGAGCCCTAAGAAGGATCCAGGCTTACCTTTTCATTTTCATTTTTAAACTGCTTGTTTAAATCTTGATCAAACCTAGGATTTGACCAAGATTCAAATGGGCATAAAAAATCAGGAAAAAATGAAAAATGAAAAAACAAAACACATATATAGCCTTCTTATATATGTCATATATATAGTAAGCATTCAATTAAGTTGATAATTTTAAACAAGGTCTATACATATTCAAACCAGAAAAAAGCATGTATCTACCCATGCATATATATATAACCCTATACTTTTGTCTTATGAAGACGTCAAGGATGAAGAGAAGTGGATTTGGGTTTCAAACATGGAAATTTCAAAAACCTCCCAAAACATGTATATATCTACCCCTAAACCCTAATCTTTGTCTTATGAAGCCAAGCATATGAAGAGAAGTGATTTTGGGTTTCAAACATGGAAACTTCAAAAACCTCCCAAAAGCTTCATTTTAGAGAGACTAAGAATGATCCATATGCTTACCTTTTCATTGCCATGTTTTAAACTTGTTTTAACCTTGGTCAAACCTAGGATTTGACCAAGATTCAAATGGGAGTAAAAATTCAGAAAAATTCAAAAAAAATGAAAAACCAAAGCACATATATATATATATATATTCTTATGTCATATAGTAAGCATTCAAGTTGATAAACAAGGTCGATCTCTAGACATATTCAAAGCAGAAATATCATGTATCATATCTACCCCTAACCCTAGCTAAACTCTGTCTTATGAAGTCAAACATATGAAGAGAACTGGGGTTTTGGGTTTCAAACATAAAATTTTCAAGTACCTTCATTTTAGAGTGAGTAAGGAAGGATTCATGCTTACCGTTTCATTTTCATGTTTTAAACTTGTTTAAACCTAGGATTTGACCAAGATTTAAATAGGCATAAAAATTCAAAAGAAATCAAAAAATGAAAAACCAAAGCACATATATATAGCCTTCTTATATCATATAGTAAAAAATTCAAGTTGATAAACAAGGTCTAGACATATTCAAACAAGAAAAATCATGTATCTACACACCTAACCATAAACTCTGTCTTAAGTGGTTTTGGGTTTCAAACATGGAAATTTCACAAACCTCCCAAAAGCTTCATTTTACAGTGACTAAGGAGGATCCATGCTTACCTTTTGGCTTAAACGTTTGAAACCAAAAACCACTTCTCTTCATGCATGCTTGACTTCATAAGACAGAGTTTAGCTAGGGTACGTTAGGGGGTGTAGATACATGATTTCCTGGTTTGAATATGTCTAGAGACCTTGTTTATCAACTTAATTGATTGCTTACTATATGACATAAGAAGACTACGTGCCTTGGTTTTTTTTTTTTGAATTTTATGCTCATATATTTGAATCTTGGTCAAATCCTAGGTTTGACCAAGATTTAAACAAGTTTAAACATGAAAATGAAAAGGGAAGCATGTATCCTTCTTAGTCACTCTAAAATGAAGCTTTTGGGATGTTCTTGAAATTTCCATGTTTGAAACCCAAAACGACTTCTCTTCATGCTAGACTTCATAAGATCAACATGGGGTAGATACATGATTTGTCTGGTTTGGATATACCTAGACCTCGTTTAACTTGAATGCATACGATATGACATAAGAAGACTACGTGCTTTTGTTTTTCATTATTCTGATTTTTTTGAATTTTGTGCCCACCCATTTGTATCTTGGTCAAATCCTAGGCTTGATAATGATTTAACAAGATTAAAATATGAAAATGCAAAGGTAAGCATGGATCCTTCTTAGTCACTCTAAAATGAAGCTTTTGGGAGCAAAACCACTTCTCTTCATATGCTTGACTTCATAAGACGGAGTTTAGGGGTTAGGGGGTATAGATACACGATTTGTCTAGTTTGAATATGTCTAGACCTTGTTTATCAACTTAATTGGCTTACTATATGACATAAGAAAACTATTTGCTTTGGTTTTTCTTTTTCCTGATTTTTTTCAATTTTGATGCCCATTTGAATCTTGTCAAATCCTAGGTTTGACCGAGATAATTTAAACAAGCTTAAAACATGAATATGAAAAGGGAAGCATGTATCCTTCTTTGTCACTCTAAAATGAAGTTTTTGGGAGGTTTTTCAAATTTCCATGTTTGAAACCCAAAACCACTTCTCTTCATATGCTTGACTTCATAAGACAGAGTTCAGGGGTTAGGGGGTATAGATACATGATTTGTCTAGTTTGAATATTTCTAGACCTTGTTTATCAACTTTAATGCTTACTATATGACATAAGAAAACTATTTGCTTTGGTTTTCTTTTTTCTGACTTTTTTTTTCAATTTCGATGCCCATTTGAATCTTGTCAAATCCTAGGTTTGACCAAGATAATTTAAACAAGCTTAAAACATGAATATGAAAAGGGGAGCATGTATCCTTCTTAGTCACTCTAAAATGTAGTTTTTGGGAGTTTTTTGAAATTTCCATGTTTGAAACCCAAAACCACTTCTCTTCACATGCTTGACTTCATAAGACAGAGTTTAGGGGTTAGGGGTATAGATACATGATTTGTCTGGTTTAATATGTCTAGACCTTGTTTATCAACTTTAATGCTTACTATATGACATAAGAAGACTATGTGATTTGGTTTTTCATTTTTCTGTTTTTATTTTTCTGCCCATTTGAATCTTGGTCAAATCCTAGGTTTGACCAAGATATAGACAAGTTTAACACGTAAATGAGTTAACTTGGATTTCCTACCCTTGAATCCATAGGAAACTTTGTTCTAATGCACTATTATAATCAACCGAGTTTTTACACCAACAGGTCTGTCACTTACGTGTGGTGCCCACACTTGAGGTCCCACACTTCAGTGAGCACAAGTCACGTGCAATAGGTACGCAAACTCCCAGCCATTTTCTTTGTCAAGAGAAGACGCATCAGGATGCATATTGGAAGTCTGTGGGTCCTTCTGGTTCCTTCGGTCGTCCCTCTCACAAAAAAACAAATCTCTCTCATTCTCGGCCTCGCTCGACTCGCTCGCTCGCTCGCACCTCCTGCTCACTGACAAACCCTGCACAAAAGTCAACATCATCACCCGAAAAAGGGGAGACACCATAATTCTCTCCCTTCTTCTCTCCTTCCGAGTGATCCCTCTTCCTCCGAGTTTCACTCGACGGGCAAACACCCATGTGCTGCATAGTAATAATAAAAAGGTAGTACTCGTAGAAAAATCGATATACGAATCTGTAATTAAATAGGTTAAACTAGGGTTTTGCCCAGTTCTACAGATCAAGGGTTCAAAAAAATCCAACTACGGGGTTCGAACAACACGATTCTAATCCAAGAATTTTTTCGACCTAGGTCACCCAAATGGCCTCAAACTATAGGGTTAGCATCTAGTGCAGTATGTGTGAAAATGTATGCACTATGTGTGCTATAACTTGTATGTCTTTCATATTTGAACCAAATTTGAATAAGTTTGAAATATTTGAAAAGGGGCTTTTGGCTTAAACGTTTGAAACCAAAAACCACTTCTCTTCATGCATGCTTGACTTCATAAGACAGATGCATGATTTTCCTGGTTTGAATATGTCTAGACCTTGTTTATCAACTTAATTGAATGCTTACTATATGACATAAGAATACTATGTGACTTGTTTTTTATTTTTTGATTTTTTTAAAATTTTATGCCCATTTTAATCTTGGTCAAATCCTAGGTTTGAACATGGTTTAAACAAGTTTAAATCATGAATATGAAAAATTAAGCATCTATATATCCTTCTTACTCACTCCAAAATGTAGCTCTTGGGAGGGTTTTTCGAAATTTCCATGTTTGAAACCAAAACCACTTCTCATGCATGCTTGACTTCATAGAAGATTAGGGTTAGGGGTAGATATATACATGATTTTCTGGTTTGAATATGTCTAGACCTTGTTTATCAACTTGAATGCTTACTATATATATATGACATAATAATGTTATGTCCTTTGGTTTTTCATTCTTTTGTTTTTTTATGAATTTCCATGCCCATTTGAATCTTTTGGTCAAATCCTAGAGGTTTGACCAAGATTTAAACAAGTTTAAAACATGAAAATGAAAAGGGAAGCTTGTATATCCTTCTTAGTCACTCTAAAATGAAGTTTTTGGGAGGTTTTTGAAATTTCCATGTTTGAAACCCAAAACCACTTCTCTTCATGCTAGACTTCATAAGACAATTTAATTAGGGGTTAGGGGTAGATACATGATTTGTCTGGTTTGAATATGTCCAAACCTTGCTTGTTTATCAACTTGAATGCTTACTATATGACATAAGAATGCTTACCATATGTTTGAATTTTAAAAGCATATAGTCTTCTTATGTCATATAGTAAGCATTCAAAAGGTTTTCTTTGAGAGAGTAGCATGCATTCAAAAGTTGATAAATAAGATTTGGACATATTCAAACCAGACAAATCATGTATCTACACCCCCTAACCCTAAACTCTGTCTTATGAAGTCAAGCATGAAGAGAAGTGCTTTTGGGTTTCAAACATGGAAATTTCACAAACCTCCCAAAAGCTTCATTTTACAGTGACTAAGAAGGATCCAGGCTTACCTTTTCATTTTCATGTTTTAAACTTGTTTAACTCTTGGTCAAACCTAGGATTTGACCAAGATTTAAATGGGCATAAAAAATCAGAAAAAAACAGAAAAAATGAAAAACCAAATAACATAGCCTTCTTATGTCATATAGTAAGCATTCAAGTTGATAAACAAGGTCTAGACATATTCAAACCAGAAAAAGCATGTATCTACCCCTAACCCTAAACTCTGTCTTACGAAGTCAAGCATGAAGAGAAGTGGTTTTGGGTTTCAAACATGGAAATTTCAAAAACCTCGCGAAAGCTTCATTTTAGAGTGACTAAGAAGGATCCATGCTTACCTATTCATTTTCATGTTTTAAACTTGTTTAAACCTTGATAAAACCCAGGATTTTACCTATTTAATCATAGATTCATAGGTCGATTTTTTACTTTTTTATTTTTACTATGCAGCACATGTGTGTTTGCCCGTCCAGTGAAACTCGGAGGAAGAGGGATCACACGGAAGGAGAAGAAGGGATAGCAGTCACGGGGCCCCTCTTATTATTTATGGTGTATATCTTTTTTCTGGTGATGTTGACTGTTGTGCAGCGTTTGTCAGTGCGCAGGAGGTGCGAGGCTGCGAGCGAGCGAGTCGAGCGAGGCCGAGAATGAGAGAGATGTTTTTTTCTTTTTCTTTTCCGTGAGAGGGACAACAGAAGGATCCAGAGACGACTTCCACTACGCATCCTGGTGCGCGTCTTCTCTTGACAAAGAAGATGGATGGGAGTTTGCGTACCTACTAATCTACTATAGTACTACTACTACACAAGAACCATATACATGTCAAACTTTTCAATCATGACCCACATGCATTTTATGTATATATTCACAACTTTTAATGCATGCATGAAAACTCAGCAAAATATGTGCATTTTGGGTTGTCGCACATAAATGTGCTTTTACTTGTCTGCCACCAATCCAATTTTCATGTGAGGGGGAAACATGACACACGATGGACATTTCCAATGTTTCACGAATTAATTATCTCAATTTGCATCCATATATATATGCGCCTGGTTACTGAAAGATCGAACCAAAGGTGAACTTGAAACGTTTTCATTTTCATGTTTTAAACTTGTTTAAATCTTGGTCAACCCTTGGATTTGACCAAGATTCATAAAAAATTCAAAAACATAGTCTTCTTATGTCATACAGTCAACATTCAACTTGATAAAACAAGATCTAAACATATTAAAAGAAGAATCATGTATCTACCCCCTAACCCTAAACTCTGTCTTTTGAAGTCAAACATGAAGATACGTGGTTTTGGGTTTACAAAATGGAAATTTCAAAAACCTCCGAAAAGCTTAATTTTGGAGTGACTAAGAAGGATACATGCTTACTTTTTCATTTTCATGTTTTAAACTTGTTTAAAGCTTGGTCAAACCTAGCTAGCTTGGATTTGACCAAGATTCAAGTGCGCATAAAAAATTCGAAAAAACCCCCAAAAATGAAAAACCATAACACATAGTCTTCTTGCGTCACATATATTGTAAGCATTCAAGTGTTGATAAACAATATCTAGACATATCAAACAAGAAAAATCATGTATCTATACCCCTAACCCTAAATTTGTCTTATGAAGTCAAGCATGAAGAGAAGTGGTTTGGGTTTTCAAACATGGAAATTTCGAAAACCGCCCAAAAGCTTCATTTCGGACTGACTAAGAAGGATCCATGCTTACCTTTTCATTTTCATGTTTTAAACTTGTTTAAATTCTTGTTCAAACCTAGGATTTGGCCAAGATTCAAATGGGCATAAAAACAATCGAAAAAATCAAAAATGAAAAACCAAAGCACATAGTCTTCTTATGTCACATAGTAAGCCATTCAACTTGATAACAAGGTCTAGACCTATTCAAACCAGAAAAATCATGTATCTACCCCTAACCCTAAACTCATCTGTCTTATGAAGTCAAGCATGAAGAGAAGTGGTTTTGGGTTTCAAACATAGACATTTCAAAAGCCTCCCAAAAGCTTCATTTTGGAGTGATTGAGAAGGATCCATGCTTAATTTTTCATTTTAATGTTTTAAACTTGTTTAAATCTTGGTTAAACCTATGATTTGACCAAAATTTGATTCGGCATGAAAATTCAAAACAAATCAAATAAATAAAAAACCAATGCACATAGTACATCTTCTTATGTCATATACTAAGCATTCAAGTTGATAAGCCAGGTCTAGACATATTCAAACTAGAAAAATCATGTATCTACCCCTAACCCTAAACTCGATTTGTCTTATGAAGTCAATCATGAAGAGGTGTTTTGGGTTTCAGACATGGAAATTTCAAAAACCTTCCAAAAGCTTCATTTTGAAGTTACTAATTAAGAAGGATCACTACAAGAAAAGTTTGGCAACTTTTCTTGTAGTGGATCCAGGCTTAATTTTTCATCTTCATGTTTTAAATTTTGGTCAAACCTAGGATTTGTCCAAGATACAAATGGGCATAAAAATTCAGGGTAGCATCATACCCCCCTCCTTCCCGCGTAGAAAAAGTGTTAGGCGAGTAGTAGAATGGCATGACCAACAAGTTTCAAGTAAAATTTTGAATATGACCAAAATATACCAATTGATAGATGTGTGTGACCCAAGATTGAGCCATGGTACATTTTGCCAACAAAGTAGCAATTGAGTTGGCTTTCTACCTTAGTAGGCGTGCATTGGAAGGATGCATTATGCCGGCAAAGTTTTCAAACGTTCAAACTTTTCCGGTTTCTCATACAGTATTTGGCTCCTTGAGAAGCATTGATGTGATCATATAAGGTTATCCAAAACTTCGCCTTTCCCGTATTTGCCCGAGCACTCGACACCCCTCGTCCCATGGCGACTCCTCCAGCCATAGCCCCGTGCACCCAGGCTCCACGACTCAGCCTCGGAGGGGTGTGCGCTAAAAGCTCGCAAATGTCTGTGTGCCATTGGTGTGCGATGAAGCAGGCGGCTCTGTGTCTTGCTGTGGCTAGACTCCTGGCGCCCTTTGATCTAGGAGAGGGAGAGGAGGGAGGGGGTCCCATGAAGCGGCGGTGGCCCAGGTATCGGCGGCAGCCCAGGCAGCAGCGGCAAAGTGGGCTGGTCGGAGCATAGGCATGCGCCGGGGGCGAACCTCGCCGGGTGAGGATGCTTCCATTGTGAAGAAGCACTTGCCATCCAGGGCTTCGGGTTCGCCAACAAACTCAGCGCCTCGGTCCATGGCGTTGCCGTCGTGGGGACGTCGGGGGCGGCGGCGACGTGCTGCAGCCCCAGCCTTTAGTGGGGACCAAAGTGCGACCGACCACATCACGGCGTCGGCAGCATTGGGGATGCCGATGGGCATCCACTGCCACACACAGATTTGGGAGGTTCTGGCCGGGCCGAGTTCCAAACTTCCATCATCGGAGCCGAGGGCTTGGTACTTCAAATTCCGAATCAGGCAATCCTTCGACCCCAATCAGCTTCTGCCTGTGGTCCAAATCCGAGATATCTTGGCGGCAGCTATGCTGGTTAAGCTTAGCCGGACAGCGGCAATCGACGATCTGCAAAACCTAGATGCCTTCCGAGGATTTGCAGCAGCCGTCAATGCACTCGTGGAGGCATCGCATGCTGGTAGCAGCGGCGAATGCGGGTATGTTGTTTTACTCCCTTTGTATGCTTTTGTCATAAAAATCAATTTGCTAATTCTCATTCGATTGAAAATCAGACCCATTCACCATCAACTCTCAAACAGTGGACACTAGTAATATGTAGAACTAGAAATTACACAAGATTTCTGTACTGCTAGTACTATTACTTCGACGCTACATGTTGTTTACACGAGGAAATTGCACAAACTACCGCTTATTGCTGCCTTCGTTGCTTAAAACACTTTTTAAAACTGTAATTTTTTTCCGCACAAACCACCAACTATCGTGTTCTGTTGCAGGGAATTTCAAATTTAGGATTGAGCTGTTTAAGAGCAAATCAGATGATCGGGGACCACCAACTACTATAGTTTTAATTGCAAATAGAATAGATTTTGCAAAATTATGAAACGCACATAACGTTTGAATTACTACAATTTTTTTGAAGGTTTGATATTTTCATCATTTTTGTGTGAATCTTACACCAAGTAACACAACTTTCAGACGGAATACAAAATATTTTCAAACTTCCTAGATTTGATAGCTCAAATATTTTTAATTACTAGTTTTTCAGTATTTTAAAAAGTCGAAACACTATATTTTGGCTGAATGTTAGAAAATATATTTCATGATTATCCCATATTAGTTAAGAAGTACATAAACTAGTAGTAGTAATAAAGAACAGAGGGAGTTTATGGAGATACATCCATTAAGGGCATGTTAGTGTGTGTTGGTGTATTACTTATGCCTTCTTTGGTTAATACACTTCTCAAGTGATCCCCGCAAACCCTCTATTCTTGCCTAGAATACAAAAACTCCCCATCAAAGTATTAGTGCATTTTTTGGATGAGTATTCGAGAGGATTGGGTGAACACCAAGGATTTGCATAGGGAATTGGTACAATTGAATCCTTGGCTGTTTGATTTGTAGGATTGTTTCCGATAGGAATTTTTCCTAAGGATTTCTTTGCACAGATTCCATAGAAAATTAAACATCTACTCATACCTCTTTTTAAGAATGCTTTACTTTTCCTATGGTGGAATCAAACAAAGTTTGGATTCTATGAATTCCTATAGGATTGGAGTGGACATGACATTGCAATCCTACATTTCCCTATTCCTACATCTTTCGGTAGGCATTTGCCTAGAATAAATAACCATGTGTATTACGGAGTAGCAATAAAATATAGGTTTATTTCTCTAAAGCATCTTGCACTGTACTAGTACATGGCTTAAGAGACAATATTTTTACCATTTTTTTGCGAGAAGACAATATTATTACCATAGTTACTAAGTACATTTTATTGGATGATGAAGTGATAGCCCTCATCAATGCATTGTGAATTATTAGGGCATGGGTCACACGTGATTTACGAGTACACCGCACGATCGAGAGCCGCCGTCCCTCTTTGCTTTTTACCGATGCGGCGGAGCTCCTCCCCACACCCACGAATAACTGAAAGCCACAACTGCTGGGGAAAAGTCTTGCGCCGAGAAAATCTACAACCGTGGTTGAGTACATGTGTTTCTTAAGATACGAGTGCTCCAATGCATTTTTTTCTTTCCTTTTACTAATTTACCTTGAAAATCCTGCACGTCCACTTATTTGTGGACGGAGGGAGTATCACGCCAAGAGGAAGTAGGACAATAGTGGGCGCTTATAGCCCGCCTACGTGGTACTTTTGCCAGCTGTTGGCTCTTCTATTGTTCTTGCTCTAAAGAAACCCCGATTGTGAAAGGCCAAGGCGTACTTCTTTTGGTCACGCAAAATTCAAAATACTGCCATGGACATTGAATTGACATGACAACACATAGCTTGGGATGTCCAAATTTGCACGTTAGACCAGTGACTTGTTCTTCACCTTTTCAGAGGGAACAGTGACTTTTTATTATGGGTCTATACACTTTCCAAGAAACAGGAGGAGATGCTGTAGAGTGTAGAGGAGCGAAGTCAAGCGCCCCGCCCCCACCTGCCCTATTTCTGTTCACCTCCATCGTCTACCTCCGCCCCCGCCCGCACCAATCGACCACCTTCCATAGCACGCGCCAGTGCCGCCGCCATGCAGCTTTAGAATCAATTCCACCGCCCAGTTTGAGAGCCTCCGTTCTTCATCTTCCCCGCCACCTGCCGCCATCGAACCCAAATTAAACTCCAATCAGTTGAACCCAAACCTCATAGACCCACCCCCTGCCCTGCGATGGCGGCATCGAACAAGGAAAATGATGACTCTGAACTGTTTCAGAAGGTCTTTTCCGAAGGTCCCCTTGAAGAACTCGTAACAAGATGCGACGTCATCACCGCCGCGAGCCTCGTCGGTTCGTCCAAACTATTTTTCGACTCTGCAAATGATAGTGCAACTCTATCTTTTTCTCTCCCGTTTGGCCTCCCATGTGTTCTTCATTCTCACCCGACGAAGGTAGCACGGGATTGCAAGCTGACGCCGCTGGACAGGTTCTCCTCCGACGCTGTGATGCCAGACGGTACGGGTAAGCAGTGGGTAGGTGCCAATGGAGATTGGGTTGCCATGGTTGACACTGGCTTTCCTGCTTGCAAATGGAAACTTGTCAACGTCTACACTCGCCGTGAAATTCCTCTCCCTGTGCCGTTTGAAACCACCCACATTCCAAATATATACCACCACAACCTTCGTGCTATTATATTTCACAAGATATATATTTGCCAAGTTCCCACAGCTGCTGGGGGGTACAAAAATTTCTCTCTTGTTGCTGTTTTTGACATCAGAGTTGCCCTCCTTTGCGGCGAAGATTCTGGATGGACAGTTCTTACAGAGCCCAAGTCCCACATCTTTTACAATTACAGCGATGCAATTCTCCACAATGGGCTTGTGTTTGCCACAACTCATACTGGCACTGTTCACGCATGGAATCCTCAGCAAGCTGGTAATTTTCCTCCGGACGTAAGTAGTGTATGATGAGCTTCATTATTCATGGCTGTAAAGATAATTTTAATGCACAAACTTATTAATTTTCGAACCTGACTGATCTGACTTGGAGGCTTGGGGCATATTTGCTTCGGATGAAATTTCATTGGTATTTAGACTTTTTATTCGAGATGATTACCATAGAAAAATTTGAGGATTGTATAATTAGGAGTTTTATTCTCAGATTGAATTATGTTGGATTTTGACCTCTACTTGAACTTCTTGAAATGAATCCTTTGGTTTCCCATGTGATGTACTGAAATACACCAATATGCTGTATTATTGAATGGAAATGCCATTATATCATCCCATCTGAATCCTAATGCGTTTTCCCAATTCTTACGTTTTCAGATTTGTGCAAACCAAACATACCCTTCTTAACAGTAATTTCGTTTTCAAGCAGGTCCTCCGCTGATCGTAGAGCCACCGCCCATTGTGTTTGAATGGCGGTGTGCACTTGATGATGCTCTTGGCCATGATCACGAGGTCGATTATGGCATGTGGTGGTTAGCAAGATCTATAGATGGTTCTAGACTTCTTCTGATCCATACACTGGGCATTGCTGATGAAAGGGAATATTCCTGTAAAGTTTGCCATACTGCTTCTGATCGTCGTGTTCATCATGGTCGCACTGTTGGCAACTATGCTTCTGGGTTTGGTTGCCTGGTGTTCACGAAGGACACTAGTAAGTTAAATGAAGGTATTCCATGGGAAAAGATTGATGACCTTGGAGAATATTCTCTTTTCCTTGGAGTGAACTATCCGATTATGCTGCCATTAGGCGGTGCAGATGTTGTCCCAGGATGTCTGACGAGAAGAAATTGTGTGTACACCTTGCCGAATGAAGCATGGCTTCGCAATTCGCAGCTGCCTGAAATATGCCGATTCAGTCTGAATCGTGAAGATTGCGCCGTTGGTTTCCAAACCAACGCCTTGGAGAAAACATGCAAAACAAAAAAAGATAGGTACCTGGTAAAGACACCGCTTTGGTTCATCCCAAACTTCGCCAACGCCCCGGATTGGAACAAGTGTGATGTTTAATTCTGAAACAGGGCCTGCAGCCATTGTAGCTACTGATAGTATGTAATTTCATAGCTAATGAACGAGGCAATTGTGGTCTACTAGTTACAACTGTTTTGTAAAGAGGTGGTCTATAAGTATACCCCTCTCTTCATTGATGCATTTGTGGTCTACATGATGGTACTCTTAAATATATGGGTGTGGCTCCTCAACACATAATGTGGGGGTATTATTGTGTTAAAGTTGAAGGCTTGATCAACTATAGGTTCACTTCTCTAGTTACATTACTAGGTACTCCGGTTGGCTATGTTGTGATGAAATTGTGTTCTGTTGTTCGGTGAAGACAAAAGTAGAACTATGGTATGCTTATGTTTAAGAGCAAGCGAGGGTTTAGCTTGAGATGTTAAAATTCAGATTTGAACTATTTTTTGATATGGAAATTTGAAATATATATGGTACTGTATATGATTATGTGTAACAACAAGCGACGAAAGGGCTGATGCTCCTATTCCTTGTCGGCGGGAGGACTATGTGTGCGGCGACTTGAGCCAAATTAGAAGGCCATAGCTATGTTGATTGGTCCTTGAAGTTGGAGGGGCTAGGATTTCGGATGAGCGGAGTGGGGGAAGTTGTTGCTCATGGAACATAAGTCCTTAAAATAGTAATGTTAGTATATAGGAGTACAAGGTATATACTTGTACTATTTTAGTACTATAATAAGTATATCGGGTTCATCAAAAAGAATTATCTCGGGTTCACAACCACGTGGGGTCAAGGTGAGGGAAAGTTGGTCAATACCTCTTACCGCTATATCCCCGCCCCAAGTTCTAATGCGCAAGTGCTGTTATTTTTTTTAAGGGAAATAGTGGTTCCTCTCCCCCGGAAACATGCCCCGCATCTCCACCTCCTAGTATCGTAGTACTACTACTGCATCTTCTCCAAAAAAAAACCCTCTTCTGTCTCTTTCTCCCGTTCACCCCTCTCTCCCTTGCATTGGATTACCGACTCCAATGAAGCAGAAGCGTAAGATTGAGGAGATTCCTGATTGCTACCACCAGTCCATGGGGTGGGGCAACCTCCACTACCCACTGGTGGAGAACATAGCCGAGCGGGCGGATATCCTCAGCACTGGTCGCCTCGCTCGAGGCATGATCGGCATGCGGCATGCCATCCGCGGAGCGCATAAGGTTCCGTTCGGTTTACCGAGCCTGCTCCACTGCGACCCCGAGACATGGCCAGACGACCGCGACAATACTGTAAGAGTATTTATTTATTTACTCATCTCGTTTCAGCTTGTGTTTTTTCAATCAACTTTTCTTATTGCCAAACATCATGCATGAATTTAGACTCAACATAATCACCTGATTTGGGAGTACTGTAAGGTTTGCTGCCTTCACTATGCACATGTACTCTTCGGAATTGCTTTATTTATCCATTACATCTGTGCTTCAGTTCTGCACAATCCGCTCTTCATTCTGTCGAATACCTTGCATGCATAGACAATTTTGAAACAAATCCTATTTGCAGGGCATTCACGCGTTGCTGATGCCATTAGACAAGCCGACAGTTCCAGCATTTATCCATACCAAGGAGGAACTGGATGGACATGGACCCATGCACTGGGTGGGTTGTAACGGCGACTGGGTGGCATTTGTCCAGCAGGACGGGCACTTGACGATCCGCAACATATACATATCAGATACTATTATACCTCTTCCATCTCTGCAAGATGCAGGAATTTCTTTGGGCCCTACTAGTGAATGGTGGCATGGCAGCCCACCATTCCTGTTCAAATACAAAATAGATAAAAGTTTGGAACTGCTCAAAGTACGGATCGTCAAGAGGCCGTACAAAGATGATCTAGCAGGGCCATGGCATTACGAGGTAATCGTTGTATTTGACGAATTGATCGCTATCCTACAAGCGCCCCTAGAAAAGGAGTGGAATATCCTGAGAAACCCTGAATTCTTTGATAGAAACAGCTATGTCGATGCCATGGGCATTCCTGGATATGGTACAAGTTCACACCTACATCGTGTATACGCAGTTACATATCCGTATGGAGATGTTCTGGTTTGGGAACCATATACCTGTGGTGAGTCTTTGTTTTATGTCTTAACTAGTAAATGGCATGCTGCACATGTTGGACCAATTACGATTCGCAATACTGATGTATAAAAGTTGCGTTCTAAATGTTGTTCAAACTTTCAATACAACTAATAATTTGGTTATACCATCAAAATAAGTGTGAGCATACAGTTTATAAATATGAACAAAAATTTGGAACCTTTCTTAATCACTATCAAGTGGGACGTGTGATATCGGTGTGAGACTGCTCTGATTTTTCTTCATAATGGAAACATGACGGTTCTAGAAACACGTGGACACTGGTGTGGTATTTTTTTCACGCGAATACCTCTAATCCCAACCGTTAGATTTTGGACACCAACAGTTGGAATTGCTGCTACATGTCTTGTTAAAAACTGGTGCCTTATAGTAGTAGAAAATAGAAGATAGAAGAGAAGAGATAATTTTCAGTGTAGTTCCTACTTGCTGCATTGTGGTTGATCTTTGTGCATTGCAGGGACACATGCAGCCCCGCGTCTCATTGACGCCCCTGTCATTGAAGATGAAGAAGCAGAAGTGGCTGCAATTTTCGCTCAAATCGAGGGAGATGCTGTCATGGAAGATGATGAAGCAAATGTGGCTCAAGGCGATGGAGGTGCCGATGAAGATAATGATGCTGATGAAGAAGAATTAGAAGAAGAAGAATTAGAAGAAGACGAATTTGATGATGAAGAATTAGATGATGAAGAATTAGATGATGATGGTGATAATCATAATTATGAAGATGAAGATGTATTTCTTGGATTTTCTGACCAGCGCACTTGGTTCCTGGCACCAATGAGAGCAGAGTCCATTACTGGTGAATCTGATCTCGCGTGGATTCAGGTTAAAGGTTATCGGCCCATCCTCGGTCCTCCAATATTACATATGGGTAACAAGCTGAGGTCTTATCCTTTGGTACGGTGCTACGTTTTCTTGAGATCTGCCCATACCTTGGACCCTGTAGAAGAGGCAAGGTGGGAAAGATTGAACAATTTGAAGGGGCGTTCTTTATTTCTTGGACTCAATCACCCAATTTTCATGCTACCCCCGCCAGTCGACGCAGAGGCTGCAGAACCAGATTTCCAATTGTTCAAACCTGACTGTGTCTTTGCTACCCACAATCGCGCCCGTGATACATGGATACGTCCAAGGCCAAATTGGTGCAGAATGCACGTCAATGGAGGTCCTGCCATAGGCTCAAGATTGCAGTACAAAAAAGAGAAGACTGAACATAGAGCCGAAGCACCCATGTGGTTCGTCCCAACACTTCCACCTGTTTTTCCTTGAGAAATAAGAGACAGATGGTGACCTTATTTTATAGAGAAAACATAGTGTTCGTGAACTTAACCTCATGAACATTCGCTGTTCGGTTTTTGCTGAAATCAAAATTTTGCAGAGATGAAGATCTTTGTTTGAATCCCGTGCTGAACATATTTTTCACAAATTAGCTACCCGTATTGTGATGAATACATGCTGGTTTGTTGTTTGGTGCAGTAGCAGACATGAAGATCTTTGTCCTGAATACCACAATGGACATCTTTTTTTTCTTCAAAAATTAGCTAAGCTCACGCTATTAGGCGCAAATGCCTATTAAGAGATTTGGTGCTCTTGGGCACCATTGCTCCTGCTATTTTAGAAAAAAATAAAAAATATATTTATTTGTTCAAAAAATTAGAAAACAAATCATGGAGTAGCTAATGAATTGTCCCATAAACGTGCAAAATTTCAGTTTCAAATACAAAAAATTCTGGGCTACACAAAAGTAACAAACGTGTGGATCTGGGTATGCATATTTCAAATCTCCAAATTTCAACAGATTTTGTCTTTTTTGTGTAGTCTACAATATAAAGAATATCATATTAAAATTTTACACGCTTGTAGGTTACTTTATTTATTATGTCTACATTCATTTTCAGATTTTTTTGAAACAAATATGTATGCTATTTGATTTTTTTTAAACAGCAGAGCACTGGTGCCCATTAGCCAAAGACACTTTTCGCAAATGCCTACAATAAAGGAACGGATGGTGACCTTATTTTATAGAGAAACCATAGTGTTTGTGAAGTTAAAGTCATGAACACACGCTGTTCGGTTTTTGGTGAAATCAAAATTTAGCAGAGATGAAGATCTTTGTTTGAATCCCGTGATGAACACATTTTTCCTAAATTAGCTACCAGTATTGTGATGAATACATGCCGGTCTGTTTTTCGGTGGAGTAGCAGACATGCAGGGGATCGAAAGAAACGGCAAAGTAGCCAGAAATCAGGGGTCAAATATAAATTCGAGAAAGGAAACGTTTATTCAACAGTCAGGCTGACATGTGGGACGTATCTTGCAGCCGCGGCCCCAACATTTATCATTCAGAGAGGATGACATGTGGGACCCACGAACCAGTATCGTTCTCGGCGTTTCTCAAAGGGGGCAGGAGATCGAAAGAAAAAGGCAAGTAGCTCGAAATCAGGTGTCCAAAAAATCCAAGAAAGGAAAGGTTTATCGCACAAAGAGGCTGACATATTGTACCCAGTTTGCAGCAGCGTCATCAACGTTTCAAAGGCGGTGGAGTTCGAAAGAAAAAGGCAAATAGCCAGAAATTAGGGGTCAAAAATAAATCCAGCAAAGGAAACTTTTATCGTACAAAGAGGCTGACATGTGGGACCCAGCCAGCAGCGTCCTCAACGTTTCTAAGGTGGCAGGCAATGGAAAAAAGGCAAATAGCCAGAAATTAGGGGTCAAAAATAAATGCAACAATAGAAACTCTTATTGTTCATAGAGGCTGACATGTTGGACCCATGAGCCAGCAGGGCCCTCAACGTTTCAAAGGCGTCACGGGATCAAAAGAAAAGAACCAAGTAGTCATTAATTAGGTGTCAAAAATAAATCCAAGAAAGTAAATGTTTTACTTTTCATAGAGGCTGTCATATGGGACCCATGAGCCAGCAGCGTCCTCAACGTTTCTAAGGCGGCTGGGGATCGAAAAAAAAAGCGAAGTAGCCATTAATTAGGGGTCAACTATAAATCCAAGAAAAGAAATGTTTATTGTTCTTAGAGGCTGACATGTGGGAGCTATGCGCCAGCAGCGTCCTCATCGTTTCAAAGGCGGTCGGGGATCCAAAGAAAAAGGCAAATAGCCAGAAATCAGGGGTAAAAAAAATCCAAGAAAAGAAATATTATTGTTCATAGAGGCTGGCATGTGGGACCCATGAGCCAGCAGCGTCCACAATTTCAAAGGCGGCACAGGATCGAAAGAAAAAGGCAAGTGACCAAAAATCAGGGGGTAAAAAATCCAAGAAAAAAACTTTATTGTACATAGAGGATGACATGCGGGTCCCATGAGCCAACAACTTACTCGTCGTTTCAGAGGGCCGAGGCGGCATGAGATCGAAAGAAAAAGGAAAGTGACCAAATATCAGGAGCAAAAAATAATCCATGAAAAGAAACTTTCATTGTACATAGAGGATGACATAGGGTCCCATGTTGTAGCAGCGGTCTGAACGTTTCAAGGACGGCATGAGATCGAAAGAAAAAGGCAAGTGACCAAATATCAGGAGCCAAAAATAATCCAAGAAAAGAAACTTTTATTGTACCTTTGAGAGTCGGCATGAGATTGAAAGAAAAAGGCAAGTGACCAAATATCAGGAGCCAAAAACCTAGAAAAGAAACTTTTATTGTACATAGAGTATGACATGCGGGTCCCATGACGCTGCAGCATCCTCAACGTTTCCAAGGCGGCAGGGGATCAAATGAAAAGGAAATAGCCAAAAAGCAGAGGGTGAAAAAAATCGAAGAAAAGAAACTTTTATTGTTCATAGTGGATGACATGTGGGACCCATGAGGCAGCAGCATCCTCAACGTTTCCAAGCAGCAGGGGATCGAAAGAAAAAGGAAATAGCCAAAAATCAGAGCGTGAAAAATAATCCAAGAAAAGAAACTTTTATTTTACATAGAGGATGACATGTGGGTCCCATTTTGCAGCAGCGGTCTCAATGTTTCATATGCGGCTTGAGATCAAAAGAAAACGAAAGTAGCCCGAAATTAGGGGGAATAAAACTCCAAGAAAAGAAAGTTTTTTGTACATAGAGGATGACATACGGGTCCCAAGGCGGCAGGGGAACAAAAGAAAAAGGAAATAGCCAAAAATCAGAGGGGTGAAAAAAAATCCAAGAAAAAAGAAACTTTTAGAGTTCATAGTTCATAGAGGATGACATGCGGGTCCCATGAGGCAGCAGCGTCCACAACGTTTCCAAGGCGGCACACAGGACCAAAAGAAAAAGGATGTACCCCTGCTGGGCCTTTTGATCAAAAAATAATCCAAGATAAGGAAGATATAAATTGGGGCTGCCTGGCCATCTGGGCCTTCTAACCTGCTGGACGTCTTTTGACTCGTACAATTTCAGCCCACTCCAAAACAAGAAAGTCCTATGCTTCGCAAAAACAAAACAAAAACAAGGAGATTCATATTAGTTCGTTTATGTAAAAATAAAGATTTAATTTATCCGTTTGCAATAGCTCAGAGCGAAATACACTTTTTATTGTCTGTAAAATAATCAAGATATCACATGTTTCTTGTACGGGGAGGCTGACATCGGGACCCATGAGCCAGCAGCGTCGTCAAAGTTTTAAAGGCGGCAGGGGATCGAAAGAAAAAATAAATCAAAAATCAGTTGGTAAAAAAATCGAAGAAAAGAAACATTTATCGTTCTGAGAGGATGACATGCGGGACCCATGTGGCAGCAGCATCCTCAACGTTTCCAAGGCAGCACGGGATCCAAAAAAAGGCAAAATAGCCAGAAATTAGGGGTCAAAATAACTCCAAGAAAAGAAAGGTTTATCGTCCATAGAGTCTGACATGTGGGACCCATTAGCGAGCAGATTCTTCAACGTTCAAAGGCGGCAGGGGATCAAAAGAAAAAGGAAGTAGCCAGAAATTAGGGGTAAAAAATAACTCCAACAATGGAAACTTTTATTGTTCATAGAGGATGACATGCGGGACCCATGAGCCAGCAGCTTCCTCAACGTTTCAAAGGCGGCATGGGATCGAAAGAAAAAGGCAAGTGACCAAATATCAGGAGCCAAAAATAATCCAAGAAAAGAAACTTTATTGTACATAGAGGATGACATGCGGGTCCCATTTAGCAGCAGCGGTATCACCGTTTGAGATGCGGTAGGAGGTCTCGAAAGAAAAAAGGCAAGTGACCAAATATCAGGAGCCAAAAAATCCAAGAAAAGAAAGTTTTATAGTACATAGAGGATGACATGCGGGTCCCATTTAGCATCAGCGGTATCACCGTTTGGGAGGCGGCAGGGGATCGAAAGAAAAAGGCAAGTGACCAAATATGAGGTGCCAAAAATAATCAAAGAAAAGAAAGTTTTCAACGTTTCAAAGGCGGCAGGGGATCAAAAGAAAAAGGAAGTAGCCAGAAATTAGGGGGCAAAAATAACTCCAAGAAAGGAAACTTTTATTGTTCGTAGAGGATGACATGGGGGACCCATGAGCCAGCAGCTTACTCAACGTTTCAAAGGTGGCATGAGATCGAAAGAAAAAAACGCAAGTGACCAAATATGAGGTGCCAAAAATAATCAAAGATTTATTGTACATAGAGGATGACATGCGGGTCCCATTTTGCAGCAGCGGTCTCAATGTTTGAAATGCGGCTTGAGATCAAAAGAAAAAGAAAGTAGCTAGAAAGTAGGGGGTCAAAAAAATCCAAGAAAAGAAAGTTGATGGACATAGAGGTTGACATGCGGGTCCCATGTGCAGCTTACTCAACGTTTCAAAGGGGCCAGGGGATCAAAAGTAAAAGGCAAGTGACGAAATATCAGGAGCCAAAAATCAGAGGGTGAAAAAAAATCCAAGAAAACAAACTTTTATAGCACATAGAGGATGACATGCGGGTCCCATGAGCCAGCAGGTTCCTCAACGTTTCAAACGTGGCATGAGATCGAAAGAAAAAGTCAAGTGACGAAATATCAGGAGCCAAAAATAATTCAAGAAAAGAAACTTGATTGTACATAGAGGATGACATGCGGGTCCCATGTGTAAGCAGCTTACTCAACGTTTCCAAGGCGGCAGGGCATCAAAAAAAAAAAGGAAATAGACAAAAATCAGAGAGTGAAAAAAAACCATAGAAAATAAACTTTTATAGCACATAGAGGATGACATGCGGGTCCCACGAGCCAGCAGGTTCCTCAAAGTTTCAAACGTGGCATGAGATCGAAGAAAAAAAGGCAAGTGACCAAATATCAGGAGCCAAAAATAATCCAAGAAAAGAAAGTTTATTGTACGTAGAGGATGACATGCGGGTCCCATTTTGCAGCAGCGGTATCACCGTTTGAGAGGCTGCATGGGATCGAAAGAAAAAGGCAAGTGACCAAATATCAGGAGCCAAAAATAATCCAAGAAAAGAAATTTTATTGTACGTAGAGGATGACATGCGGGTCCCATTTTGCAGCAGCGGTCTCAACGTTTCCAAAGCGGCACAGGACCAAAAGAAAAATGAAGTAGCCAGAAATCAGGGGGTGAAAAAAATCCAAGAAGAAAGATTTCAATTGGGCTGCATCTGGACATCTGGGCTTTCGAACTATCCTGCTTGGCCTTTTGACTCGTACAATTTCAGCCCACTCCAAAACAGGAAAGTTCCGAATTTTCTAAAAAAACAGGAAAGTCCTATGCTTCGCAAAGACAAAAAAACAAGGAGATTCAACATATAAGTTTGTTTATGTAAAAATAAAGATTTAATTATCCGTTTGAAATAGCTCAGAGCGCAATACATTGTTTATTGTCTGCAAAATAATCAAGATATCATATGTTTCTTGTACGGGGAGGCTGACATCGGGGACCCATGAGCCAACAGCGTCGTCAACGTTTTAAAGGCGGCAGGGGATGGAAAGAAAAAATAAACCAAAAATCTGTTGGTAAAAAATCCAAGAAAAGAAACATTTTCGTTCGAGAGGATGACATGCGGGACCCATGAGGCAGCATCCTCAGCGTTTATTGTTCATAGAGGTTGACATGTGGGACCCGTGAGCCAGCGGCGTCCTCAACGTTTTAAAGGCTGCAGGTGATCGAAAGAAAAAATAAGCCAAAAATCGTTTGGTCAACAAAATCCAAGAAAATAAACATTTACCGTTTGAGAGGATGAGATGCGGGACCCATGAGGCAGCAGCCTCAACGATTCCAAGGCGGCAGGGGAAATATCCAGAAATTAATGAGGGGTTCAAAATAAATCCATCAAAGGAAACTTTTATTGTTCATAGAGGATGACATGTGGGACCGACCTGCCAGCGTCCTCATCGTTTCAGAGGGGGCAGGAGATCAAAAGAAAATGGCAAATAGCCAGAAATTAGGGGTAAAAAATAACTCCAAGAAATGAAACTTTTATTGTTCGTAGAGGATGACATGCGGGACCCATGAGCCAGCAGCTTACTCAACGTTTCAAAGGCGGCATGAGATCGAAAGAAAAAGGCAAGTGACAAAATATCAGGAGCCAAAGATAATCCAAGAAAAGAAACTTTATTGTACGTAGAGGATGACATGCGGGTCCCATTTAGCAGCAGCGGTCTCAACATTTCAAATGCGGCTTGAGATCAAAAGAAAAAGAAAGTTGATTGTACATAGAGGATGACATGCGGGTCCCATGAGTCAGCAGCTTACCAACGTTTCCAAGGCGGCAGGGGATCAAAAGAAAAAGGAAATAGCCAAAAATCAGAGGGTGAAAAAAAATAAAGAAAATAAACTTTTATAGTACATAGAGGATGACATGCGGGTCCCATGAGCCACAGGTTCCTCAACGTTTCAAACTTGGCATGAGATCGAAAGAAAAAGGCAAGTGACCAAATATGAGGAGCCAAAATAATTCAAGAAAAGAAAGTTTTATAGTACATAGAGGATGACATGCGGGTCCCATTTAGCAGCAGCGGTATCAGCGTTTGAGAGGCGGCGGGATCAAAGAAAAAGAAATTGCCAAAAATCAGATGGTGAAAAAAACCAAGAAAATGAACTTTTATAGTACATAGAGGATGACATGCGGGTCCCATGAGCAGCAGGTTCCTCAACGTTTCAAACGTGGCATGAGATCGAAAGAAAAAGGCAAGTGAAAAAATATCAGGAGCCGAAAATAATTCAAGAAAAGAAAGTTTTATAGTACATAGAGGATGACATGCGGGTCCCATTTAGCAGCAGCGGTATCACCGTTTGAGAGGCGCAGGGGATCGAAAGAAAAGGCAAGTGAAAAAATATGAGGAGCCAAAAATAATTCAAGAAAAGAAAGTTTTATAGTACATAGAGGATGACATGTGGGTCCCATTTAGCAGCAGCGGTATCACTGTTTGAGAGGCGAGGGGATCGAAAGAAAAAGTCAAGTGACCAAATATGAGGTGCCAAAAAATCCAAGAAAAGAAAGTTTTATACTACATAGAGGATGACATGCGGGTCCCATTTAGCACAGCGGTATCACCGTTTGAGAGGCGGGGGGGATCGAAAGAAAAAGTCAAGTGACCAAATATGAGGTGCCAAAAAATCCAAGAAAAGAAAGTTTTATAGTACATAGAGGATGACATGCGGGTCCCATTTAGCAGCAGCGGTATCACCGTTTGAGAGGCGGCAGGGGATCGAAAGAAAAGGTAAGTGACCAAATATGAGGTGCCAAAAATAATTCAAGAAAAGAAAGTTTTATAGTACATAGAGGATGACATGCGGGTCCTAGTTAGCAGCGGTATCACCGTTTGAGAGGCGGCGGGGATCGAAAGAAAAAGGCAAGTGACCAAATTTGAGGTGCCAAAAAAAACTCCAAGAAAAGAAAGTTGATTGCACATAGAGGATGACATGCGGGTCCCATTTAGCAGCAGCGGTCTCAACGTTTCCAAGGCGGCAAGAGATCAAAAGAAAAAGGAAGTAGCCAGAAATCAGGGGGTCAAAAAAATCCAAGAATAGAAAGAATTTTGGTTCATAGAGGATGACATGCGGGACCCATGATCCTGCATCGTAAACGGCTCGATCGGAGAACGTTGAACGAGATGGCGCGATCTAGAAAAAAACAATGCCAGAGAGGCTGCCATCTGGGCCCTACATCCCTCGGCGGTGCGGATTTGCGTTGACTCGGCCGGCGAACCCGAGATTTCGAGATGCACCATGTCCCGGGCCACCATACGCGACGTTTTGGCCGCTTTCGTCGGGCTAGGTGGCCTCAAAAACGAGAAAAAAAAGTTTTGACATGCACCACGGAGGGACCAAAAATCGTCGGCCATGGTACACCAGCAACCACGGCGCGACTTCAACTTCGTCGGCCATGGCAACTTTTCTTGTAGTGACCATTGCAGATGATGCCATTGGCCTTCTCGACTTGACCGTTGGTCTGTGGATGTGCAACAGACGCAAAACTCAATTTGATGCCCACTTCTGCGCAGTATGCTTTGAACTCCTTGGACGTAAAATTGCTGCCGTTGTCTGTGACAATGCTGTGAGGGACTCCAAATCTAAAGACGATGCTTTTCACGAACTTGATCGCCGACGCGCCATCCGGTGAATTTATCGGCTTTGCTTCTATCCATTTAGTAAATTTGTCGACAGCAACGAGCATATACTCATATCCTCCTGGCGAAGCTTTGTATTTTTCCCACCATGTCGAGACCCCATTGAGCAAAGGGCCAAGACAGTGGGATTGGCATAAGTTCTGCTGCGGGAGAGTGAGGTTTGGCGGCAAATCTTTGGCACGCGTCGCAAGTTCTCACTATTTCCTTTGCGTCCTCGATTGCTGTTAACCAATAAAATCCTGCTCTGAAAACTTTAGCCGCGATAGCTCGGCTGCTCGCGTGGTGCCCGCATATTCCTTCGTGTACATCTTTCAGGATGATTCTTCCTTCTTTGGGTGTAACACATCTCTGTAGCACACCCGAAATGCTTCGTTTGTACAGCTCCCCTTTTACCACAGTAAAAGCTTTTGATCTCCTAATTATTCGCCTTGCTTCAACTGGTCGGGTATTGTTTTCCTTAGGATGTAAGATATATAAGCCTGCGTCCATGGAATTTGCACCATCATGACTAGCTCCTGTTCCTCTTCTTCTTCTACTGGGTCTTTGGTGGTACTCGAGGATTTCTCTTTTTTCTCCTTCTTTATTTTCGCTTGCTTTGTTGATTTCTCGCTTATCTCTTCCCAAAACACGCCTGGAGGGATCGCGAGACATTGTGACCCGATGTTTGCAAGAACATCGGCTTCATCATTACTCAGCCTGCTGATGTGGTTTACCTCGCATCCGTCAAACAATTTTTCCAGCTCATTGTACACCTCTTTGTATGCTATCATACTTTCGTTGACTGCATCACATTGGTTCATAACTTGCTGTGCCACCAATTGTGAGTCGCCAAAGATTTTCAATCGGGTTGCACCGCAAGCTTTCGCCATCTTCATCCCGTGTATGAGAGCCTCATATTCTGCTTCATTGTTAGACGCGTTTGGGAACGTCATCCATAAAACATATTTCAACTTATCGCCTTCAGGTGATACTAATATCACGCCTGCTCCAGCACCTTCCAATCTTTTGGACCCGTCGAAGTTCATGGTCCAAGTTCTCGATAAATCTGGAGGCCCCGTGTTTTGTAGCTCCATCCACTCTGCAATGAAATCTGGTAGAACCTGCGATTTTATTGCCTTTCTTTTTCATACGTGATGTCCCGAGGGGAAAGTTCTATTCCCCAAAGGGAGACACGACCCGTAGCTTCTGGGTTGTTCAATATGTTTGACAAAGGAGCCTCATTGACCACTATTATCGGGTGCGCCGAAAAGTAGTGTCGCAATTTTCTTGCTGTCGTGAATACTCCATACGCCATTTCTGATATTGCGGGTACCGCTGTTTTGAAGCGACAGTACTTCGCTGATGAAATATCTTGGCCTCTGAACTCCATGAAGCTTTCCTTCTTCTTCTCTCTCGACTACTAGGGCGTGCTGACCACCTGAGGTGTGGCTGCAATGTATAAGAGGAGAGGTTCTTTCTCTTTAGGCGCCACCAAGATTGGTGGTGTCGAAATTGTCCGCTTGAGGTTCTCGAAGGCCCTATCTGCTTCCTCGTTCCATTGAAATTTTTCCCTGTTTGATCAATGCGTAGAACGGCAATGCCTTTTCTCCTAGCCTGGCGACGAATCTGCTTAGAGCTGCGACTCGCCCGTTAACTGTTGTATTTCTTTTAATTTTGTTGGCTTTATCATAGTAATGATGGCCTGGATTTTTTCGGGATTAGCTTCAATCCCACTTGCTGATACTAAGAACCCGAGAAGTTCTCCTGCAGGAACTCCAAAAGAGCACTTTGTCAGGTTCAGCTTGAGGCAGAACTTGTCGAGGTTGTCGAAGGTTTCCTTCAAATCTTCGATCAGAGTTGACCCTTTCTTTGATGTTATCACGACATCGTCGATGTAGACTTGCACATTTTTTCCAATCTGTGTTGCTAGGCACTTCGCATCATCCGTGATATGTTGCTCCCGCGTTTTTTAAACCAAAGGGCATTGTTTTGTAGCAAAACAGGACGTAAGGTGTTATGAACGCTGTTTGGCTTCATCTTCTTCTTTTAATCTGATCTGGTTATAACCAGAGTATGCGTCCAAAAAGGAAAGACGTTCGCATCCTGCCGTGGAGTCGATGATTTGATCGATCCTTGGGAGGGGAAAGTGATCCTTAGGACAATGTTTATTGACACACGTAAAGTCGACACACATGCGAAGGACTTTTGTGTGTTTCTTCGGCACCATCACTGGGTTAGATACCCACGTGGCTTGTAGATATTTCTTTAATAAAACCAGCATCTTTGAGTCGATCTATCTCTGATAACATAGCTTTGCGGTTGGGTTCCGAAAAGCGCCGCAAAGGTTGCTTGATTGGTCTCGCGAGAGGATCCAAATTGAGGTGGTGCTCGGCAAGTTCCCTGGGTACTCCTGGCATGTCAGCTGGACACCATGCGAAGATTTTCCGTTGCTCACGGAGGAACTCGACAGCGCGCTTTCCTATGCGATATCCATGTTTGTTGCAATGGATGTCGTTTTCTTTGGGTCTCGGGTGGATCTGTACCTCTTTTGAATCCTTGGTTGTGTTAAAGTTGGCTCTTTAGAAGACCTCCCTACTTCTGGCAGCACATCATAATCGTGAATCTTGGCGCCATATATTCTGCTTGCATCCCGAAGGTTTCGACAATCGATGAAAATCCTTGTCGCATTTATCGATAACGCGAAACTTCCTTTGATTGTGATAGGTCCCTTGGGTCCAGGCAACCTCCACAGATATGTATAGTGCGTGCCATGAACCTGGCATACGCTGGTCGTCCTAATAGAGCGTGATATTGCGACGGAAATCCACAACTTCAAACTCCAAATTCTCTATCTGTAATTTTCTCGGGTTCCAAACTGAACGTCGAGATTGATCTTGCCAAGCGGATAACTTGGCTTCTCTGGTGTGATCCGTGGAAACGTGTATCGGTTGGTTTCAGGTTTGCCAGGGATATGTTCATCTTCCTCAATGTATCTGCATACATAAGGTTTAAGCCTGCCGCCATCTATGAAAACTCTCGACACGTCAAAACCAGCAATTACTGCGGGTAAGATGAGTGCCGATTGTCCTGGTCGAGGAACTTGCTGCGGATGATCCGCGATTGTGAAGCCGATGTCTTGCCCCGACCAATTTAAGTACTCAACTGTTGGTGGAGGCATCTTCTCTGCCATGAACACTTGTCGTGAGATTTCTGCCCTGTTGGATGGCCTAGCTTTCTGAACCATCGAGACCGCACCGTTAGAATTAGGATCAACATACGGAGGTGGGTGTGGTGCTGCGCTATTCGCTGGTGCCGATTTTCGTCCGTGATTGCGGGAGGAGGTGGAAGGTGGATCTCACTCCTTGGCCCCTGAGGATTCTGTTCATTGCTTGGGAATTTGCAATTCCTGCGGCTCGCAACATTGCCTAAAATTTTGGCAGTCTTTCTAGATGTCCTGACTGCCTCTTTCCATTGTTGTCGAGATAAAAGTGCATTTGACACGGACCGTTCATCATCTCCTCGGGGGACACATAAGGTCTTTGAAACCTTGGTCCACTATTTTGCCTGTTGCCGCGAGAATCACCTCTATTGTCGCCTTGTTGCTCATTACTCCTTTGATAGTCATCTCGACTATTCCCTCCAGGATTTCCCCGAAAGCCGGCCAGGGCGTCGTTGTTGTAGAACTGCGAGAAAATCGCCTTCTATTTTGATAATTTCGACCACGATCCTCTTCTGGCGATCTGTGTCGCTTGTTGTATATTGCGTCTTCTCCATCTGCCCACTTATTAGCTATCTCCATTAGTGCTGATATGGTCTTAGGGTTAGTTCTCCCTAAGTCCTCGACGAAATCTCCCGAATTTCCTGCCACGAACGCATCTATTGCTCTCGTCAGATATATCTTCTGCCGAGTTTTTTATGATGTTCCACCGCTATATATATTTTCTCATCGACTCATCGTGTTTCTGTCGACACGCCCTCAATTCTTCCAATGACGCAGGTTTCTTGCAGGTGGATCGAAATTTCTCACGAAGATGTCCTCGAAATTATCCCAGCTGTCGATGGAGCCTGGGGGAAGTTTTTTTTATCCAAGATCTTGCGGCACCACTCAAGTGAACTTGGATACTTTGCATAGCTGTTGCTCTGGTTCCTCCTACCAGCTTCACCATCTCGAGATAATCCACGAGCCAATCCTCGGGATCTGCAGGCCGTCGAATTTCTTGAAATTCTCGGGTAACTTGAACCCTTTTGGGACTCGAGTCTTTCGAACTCTTCTCGTAAAGCACGGGAGTCCACACATATCTTCGTCGGCAACTTCTGGTGAGTGCTGACGTTCCCTTCTTTCTTGTCGCGCTCTATCCACCCTTACTTGAACTGTATCTCTTGCTCCACTTGTTCTCGGTGGATCTTGAACCGTTGTAGCGGGTCGTGGACTATTTTGCCTAGGATTTCCTTCGGGAGGCGTGGCTGCGAACGCTGTTCCCATAACTCCTACTCCAGCCATTGCCATATTGAACAATGGTTCTCTCGGGTCCCCAGGAGGTGGTCTGGACGCGAGGATGTAAGCTTGCGTTGCCATGTAACCTGCTTCTGGCGTTTTGGGATGATATTTCCCCTTGTATCAATCGACATGAAAGACATGTCGAGATTTTGAATTATATCTCCTCTCTCTGCTTTAGGTATATTTTGCAGCCGAGATCTCGCTCTCCTTCGAGCCTCTCTATGGCTATCTCCCGAAGTTTCTGATTGTCGACTGAGCTCGCTCGGCCTGCTGGACGGAAGCTGCCTCTTTTCTCCTATTCAGGGATGCTGTTTTTTCCAACTCTCTACTTACCCGAGCAAGTCTATATTGATATGCTTGTAGTTCTTGTACAGTAGCAGTGGTGGTCATTGGTTCTGAACCATCCATGGCTCTTGCAGCCCTATCCCACGCTGCTTGCGGGAGTTGGACTTTTGCGCGAGTTGAAGTCCAGCATACTTAGTGCCTAAGCCTTTTCTGAGATCAGCGGGATCGATGTAAGGATTTCCCAAATCATCGAAAGCCTCTGATGTTTCTGGTTCTGATCGGCCTGCCTCTTCTATCGCATAGATCTGATGGTATTTTGCGTATTGATTTTTGTCGGGATTGGTGACACCATCATATAGAGTGGTGAAGACCTTTCCGATGGCACAGATTTGTCGATGAAGTTGAAGTGTCGACGCTGTCGGAATCGCTGCTTATAAAGGAGTCCGGACGACTCGAAGGATGTGTTGCTGAAGATCTTGGCGAGCTTTCCGCTTGCCTTGTTGTCGACGAAGCGTGGACGAAACTCCTCGTCACTCGACGAAAAGTTAGAATCGACCGCTGAAAATTCCGACGAGATCGGAACTTCGAGACGGTAGGATCCTTCTTTGTTGACGCCAAATCAGAATTCCCCGAACGTCATGACGATAGGCTCCTCCAGATAGGCACATGCATCCATACGGGAGGGCGGGTGAGGAATAAAATCGACTAGATCAGTTTTTTCCTGGTTACCTCGATCCATCGCATTGCTCGCCACCGACGAAGTCGACGATCTTGAACGTGCCATCGAGATCAGCTCCTTGCAACCTCTAGTTCCCACAGACGGCGCCAATGACAAAGGATTAATTTGTCAATGCCTACAGATTGTAGACTAGGGTTTTGCTAGAAGTAGAGGGCAAGTAGATCTCGAAGGTTTCAGGCGAAAAGTACTCGACGATTGTGAAAACTAGGGTTATGTTGACAGTAGATTCGATCCTTGCTTGTCCCTCGACTCCCCCTTATATAGAGGGTGGAGCCGAGGGTTTCGTAATACACAAGTTACAAAGTTCGGGAGGGTTTCGTACCCAACCCGTAAGATTACAAATCTCTATCTTTCCTAATACAAACTATCTTTCCTTAACACTAAATGGGCTTCCAAGTCTTCTTATTCTTCGAGTCCTGGGCCTTTAGTAAACCCCGGGTACCATCTTTGGCAGGCCCATTGGGGATGCCTATGTCACCAGGCCCCCCCATATGGCATCGGAGGGGTCTGAGACAGGGAGATCCCCTGTCGCCATCGTTGTTCGTTCTGGTGATGAACTCGCTCAACAAGCTCTTGGCGAAGGCCATCGATCTGGGTGTCCGAAGACGTCTTGCAAGACGAGACTTGATGACTTCGGTCTCCTTCTATGCGGATGACGTGGTGATCTTCTGTCACCCAGATGAGACGGAACTGCGAGCTGTTCGTGGTATCCTGGAGCTCTTTGGGATGGCCTCAGGTTTGCATACCAACTTCGCCAAATGTTCGGTATCCCCGATCGGGTGCTCGGACGAGGAGGCTGTTGGCGCTGCTGAGCGCATGGGTTGTCAACTAGCGCCGTTCCCGGTGAAGTACCTCGGCATTCCACTGTCTATCAGGAGGTTGACGGCTGCCTCTTTCCAGCCCCTGGTAGACCGGATTGCCGACAAACTCCCCACATGGAGGGCGGCTATGATGCCAAGGGCGGGGCGTCTGACGCTTATTCGCTCGGTGCTGGCAGCGATCCCGCTGCACCAGCTGATGGTGTTGGGGGTCAACAAGACCGCTCTGAAGCAGATCAACAAAATCCTGAGGGGCTTCCTCTGGGCCGGCAGAGCTGATGCCAATGGCGGGCATTGCCACGTTAATTGGGCACGGGTCTGTCGACCTCTGAGGCTTGGGGGCCTCGGGATCCCGGACCTGGCTCGCATTGCTACCAGCCTAAGGGTGAGGTGGATATGGAGGATGCATACCGACCCCCTGCGACCTTGGCGCGGGCTTGACTTGAACTTCTCGAAGATGGAGTTGGATGCCTTCGCGGTCTCCACCACCATGGTGATCGGGAACGGGGAATCCGCCCTCTTCTGGGAAGACAGATGGCTGGACGGCAAAGCCATGAAGGAGGTGGCGCCTGAGGTATATGTGTTGGTACCAAAGCGCCGGAGAAAGGCACGTACGGTCCGCCAAGCCCTCATGGACCGCACTTGGATCGCTGACATAGTGGGGGCACCGAGCGCTCTGGCACTGTGGCAGTATGTGCAGCTATGGAGCCGGCTCAGGGATACCCCAACTTTCGGCGGATCCGGACAGGATGGTTTGGCGTTGGACGACGGATGGCTAGTACTCCTCCAGTTCTTGCTATGACGCCCTCTTCCAGGGGGCGATAACTGCAGGCTTCTGGAAGTTGAACTGGAAATCCTGGGCGCCGCCAAGGGTGAAATTCTTCTTGTGGCTGGCCTGTCTTGACAGATGTTGGACGGGGGAGAGGCTGGCCAGACGGGGGTTCCCGCATACCCCCAACTGCCCGCTCTGCGACCAGTCCACGGAGACCATGCGCCATCTTCTCACAGGCTGCTCGTTCTCCAGGATGGTTTGGTTTGAGGTACTGTCGTGGATCCGATCCACTTCAAGCCCTCCCATGGTTGAGGGCGACTTCGCGGAGTGGTGGTCCCTGGCGGTAAGGACCGCCCCTCGCCAGCTGCGCAAAAGCACTTCGTTGGTTATCATGCTTACGGCATGGTGGATATGGAAGCATCGAAACGCGGTGGTCTTCGACAACGCGCGGCCTTCGGTGACGACCATATTCAACGACATCGTGGCGGAAGCGCGGCAATGGGCGGACGCGGGAGCCCGAGGTGTGCGCCTTCTGCTCCCCTAGACTATGTCTCCTTTTCTTGGGTCGAGTTGTACGGCGTGGTGTTCGTCCGGTTTCGGGCTTGTACATATAACCTTCTTTTCTATCAATGTCGCGAAAAAACACAGAGGCATAACTGTTCAGCTCTTGAGGTCGTAGAGGAAACGGAAGAGCAAGCGCTCGACACATTCTTTTGCGTCGATCGACACCACACTAGACGCTGGGATCGGAAACCACAACTGCCCAATGATCGGGAATTAAATCCTGGCGCCCAGGGCTTAGCGCCCCCATTGAACATGCCCTGAGAAGAAAACGCATGCTAGTTCGACTGCTGTGTTCCTTTCGGAGAAGAAACAACATCAACATGCTGTGGCGTGGCATCCATATGTGCTAGGGAGACGATAAACCTCTTTCACTGTCAGTGTCAGGTTCGCCCATTGTTCTTGCGAAACGGCATGGCAGAAAAACGAAAAGTTAAAATTTGATTATTTGAACACGTTTTCTACTCTCAGTGTCGCCACATGTTATTGTGTAACGATTTCTCAGGATCTTTTAAAAAAACAAAATCTTCTGACCAACAGGATGGTTTAGTAAATATACGAGCAAACAATTATTAGAAGAAAATAAAGAAATATCAAAGCCAAGTTTCGATCTTGGGACCTGTGGGTTATGGGCCCACCACGCTTCCGCTGCGCCACTTTGATCTTGTTGATAACAATTGGTTCATGCCGCTATTTTACTTGTTGGCGGCACAGGGCAGTCACGACCACGAATACAGAAGCTACTGTCGTATAGATAGATGCACATAACAATCCTGGCTTGGCCGTAACTGATTGCAAGTTCCATTCACAACCTTGCGACTTACGAGCATCAAGTACAGATCGACCATATTACTACGTACTACTCACATAGTTAGATAATATCTCGCAGAGCCCGTAAACACGTGAACTGAAAAATATGAGTTCAGTTCACCAAACTCGTGTTTACGGATCGGAAAACCGTTGTCACAGATTAGAATCCGTAAAAGTGGAACTGAAAAACGAAATTTGAAATGTCACGGGTAAATTAGACCATGATCATAGTTCGAGATAAATTTGATGCTCCGATTGAGCATCAAAACTTACATAGTTCGAGAAATTAAACCTAAAATACTTGTACACCGGCAGGCGCTACTTAGTTAAGCAAAATGCGGCCTAAATAGTGGCATAGCGCGCGGCGGTGCCGGTGGTGGCACAACGTGTCGGCGGCAGACGGCGTCGACGCTGTCGTGGAGGAGCTTCAATCCTCGCCGGCGTCAAGCTCGACTATTTCGAGCTTCACGCGGCGGACGCGGGCCTCCTGGCGGGCCGCCTCGTACTCTCGCACCTGGCGGACGGCGTCCGCCTCCTCCCGGCGGAAGCGAGCGCGGGCCTCCGCCTCGCTGATGGCCTTGGTCTGCGCGAGGACGGCCTTCTCCACGTCGCTGTCGTGGACATAATTGTCGGCGGAGATGGTGGGCGACCGCGCGGGGACGAGGTCGTCGTCTCGCTGCTGTCCGTGACGGCGAGCCGCTGTGCGCGGCTTGAGCCGTCGGACGAGGAGCCCTCGCCGGTGTTGCCGTACCTGGCGAGCTTCCCTGGGGGCGTGAGTCCCCAGTTCGTCCACCGGCGGGCGCTGTGCTTGTGTGCGCCCTCCGACCTGTTCCATTTGCGTCGCTCCGCGTCAGTGCGAAACACGGGCGGACACGGCGGCGAGTCGCCGCCGCGGCCTTGGGAGCCGCCACAAGACGCCATCGCGCCTCCGATGAGGGTGGATCGGTGGTTGGGCGCTGCTGGATTGCTCGCCGGAAAAGAGGTAGGCGGCGGCAGAGGGAGTGGAACGGCGCAGGGGAGTAGGATTTGGAAACCGAACTCCCCTCCGCGAACCCTTCTAATACGGAGCGACCGCTCGATTTTTCGGAGACCCAAACTTGTCATACGGGCCAGACAATTTTGTTATTAGCCGATTTATCCCGAATTCCTATTCTCGCCGAAATTATTCAGTTTCAGCTGTAAATTCGGGCTCATGCTCTTACAGTGGCGCTTCCCAGGAAAAGCCAGTAACCCGTCTCTCGAGTGTCGACACTCTCCGTCCCAGACACCGGCGACCACACCGACCAGCCCCTGTGATCCACCGGGACTGGATCCTCTAACTTGAAGAAGCAAAGTTAGGTAAGCTACATTCCCCTAACTTTCCTTCTTTCAAACTATATAGTTCAAGCCAAAATAACTAAAATACAATTACATAATATAAATTTATGTTATGTATTTAGAGTAATTGCATAGAAGCAAAATTATGGTGTAACAAAACTTAGTTTATCTTTTTATATCTACAGTAATTACCTACAGTAATTAACTAATAGGGTAATTAAGCTATAATTTCCTGACTTTGCTTCTTTCTTTTCCCTGACTTGCCTCTTCAACGTTAGAGGATCCAGCCTCCGTGATCCACCGGCCGGAACCGAAGTGAAAAAACCAAGAGCGCAATCCACAAAGCGACCCATAAAATATCGTGGCAACAGCCGACCAATCCTCGCTGGGCAGGCTACGCTGCCCCAGGCCAAGCACGCGACTACGCGAGGGTGGCCATGTCCGCGGGACGCGTGTACGCACGAACCCGCGCCAGCGGCCACGCTATATATCTCTCCTGCGGCACGGCTCCTAGTAGAAGATTATCTGCCCCTGATCTGTTCGGAGCTTCCTGCAACACACTTGCGAGCTGACTGCTGGTAGTGGTTCTAGTTTCGATTCGGGATGGAGGACTCGGTGGGCGAGCAGGAGAGGAGGGAGCAGGAGGACGCCGTGGCCATGGCGCAGGGGAAGAAGCGCGGGCGAGAGGAAGAGCAGGAAGAAGCGGGCGGTGGTCGTGTGGTGCAGGGGAAGGAGGAGGTGGTGGCGGTGGTGGAGGAGGCTGGGTTTCTGAGCAGCATGGCGTCCAAGATCGGCGCGGCAATGTCTGGTGCCAACGGGAGCGCCGGCGGCGGCGAGGACGGCGCCGAAGGCAATGGCAACGGAAATGTGGTCCCTGCTGCCGCTGACGGCCAGGATGAGGAGCAGCAAGAGGGCAATGGCGGCGGCGGGATCTTCCACAGGCTCCTGTCCAGCTCGTCTCCTTCCCCACCCGTCACGGGTAAGGATTTGCGCGTTTACTCTCTGTCATCCAATTTCATACAATCTCAGAAGAACAGCAGAGTTCGCATCTTCGGTGAAACAATCTGATTATGTGTCGGGGGCAGCAGGAACAGAGGAAGAGAAAAGGGGAGACGCAGATGCAGATGCGGTGGAAGGCGGCGGCGAACAGGCTGGCATACTGAGCGCCATGGCATCCAAGATCGGCATGGCCATGTCCGGCAACGGAACCCGCGGCGGCGGCGGCGAGGAAGACGCCAAGGCGAGCAATGGAGACGCTGATCACAGCAAAGGCGAGAGCAAGGAGGAAGGACACGAGTCCAACTCCAACGGGATCGTCAAGCAGCTCATGTCCAACCTCCCTACTTCAGGTGCATTACCATTTACCAGTCTGCTGCTCTTTGATCTCGTCCCTTTTTGCCTCGATCGGTTCGTTTGAGATGACCTGATTGTTCTCTCTGTTACTGCCTTGGCTGCAGATACCAGAGGGCCGAACGCTGAAGAGGCTTCCATGCTCATCGCCATCATCGAAGACTAGACTAGGCACATCTTCAGGGATACTGTAAGAGGGTGTGTGATTTTAGATCGCCCAACGTGGCCTCTTGACGCGGATGTGAACTCTAGGGATGCTAGTGTAGATGTTTTCTTGTTGACCTAAGACATTACCGATGTTGCACCTTGATGAAGTGTACTCAACTGTAGTCACATTTTACTGCTACCTGAGAGAATGTTCCTCGCTTGTTTTATCATCAGTCTATCACGCTACAAGTCCGCAAGATTTCAAGTCATTGTTTCTTTTGGGTTTCAAGTCTTCTTCTGGTGTGCAGTGATACACGCATGTACTTATTGCAGATTTGTCTAAAATATGTCTAAGAGAGTTAAGAGAGTTCTCTGAAACTACTCAGAGTAATAGAGTATGCTGCATTATAGGTCACAAATAGGGGCAGTAAGGGCATCTCCACCGGCCCGTCCCATAGCGTTTTGGGGGCCGACAGCGAAAATGGGCTCACACCGGCGCCGGCTAATTTTCGAGCCCATAGAGCGTTGGCAACCCCGTGCCAGCCCCTTGGCATCGGGCGCGCCGGCGCCTCGCGGCACGACGGTTTTCGTGGTGGAGGCGCATTGTTAGCGAGAGGACGCCGGACACACCGAAAAGCGAGGCGAAGCGACGCGGGCCCGACGCGTCAGCGACACAGAAAAAATTCGTCCACCGCTCCCGCCTAATCGCGCCTCTCCCGCCACATCGCGACTCTCCCGCCACGCATTTATGCCATCCCAACACATTTGACCTATCCCGCCCGCCGATTCATTTCTCCATCCCGCCGTCGCTACGTTGTTCCTCCCGCCGCCACCCTCTCCCCATCCATGGCGCCACCGACTGCCCCCAAAAAATGGCCAAGAAAGCGGCCAAGAAGCAGCCGGGCAATGAGACGAAAGGGGCGAAGGCTCGCGGAAGGCGACGGCTCCGAAGAAGAAGCCGCAAGGCTGGACCGATGATCAGTGGCATCAAGACTGTCTGCGCCGGAAGATGTCGACGGTGGAGCGGAAAGGACGGAGGACGGCGCAGCTGGAGAAGAAGGCGTTGGCGGCGCGTGCGCACCAGCACGCGCTTGTCGAGTGTATCGCTGCCACCAACCGAGCCCATGGAGTCCGACGGTGCCGCCGTACATTCCGGGAGTGTTGTCCCCGTCGACATCCGGGTTCTACAACGACGGCCCCTCCGCCACTCTCGGGTGCGTGACGCCAAACTTGTCGCCGCGGTACGAGAATGCGCTGCATCATGGCGGCTTCAACCCCAACGTATGTTCTACTCCCGACATACGAGGCAGGAGCTGGCCCGGAGGGTGATACGTCTCAAACGTATCTATAATTTTTGATGCTCCATTCTTGTTTTGTTACAATTCTTATATGTTTTATGTGCACTTTTCCACACTTTTTAGCATTTTCTGGGACTAACCTATTAACGCAGTGCCAGTCTTGTTTTCTGCTGTTTTTGTGTTTCGAAAAGTTGTAAATGAAAGTTTCTCGAATTGGACGAAAAAAATCCGAGTCTTATTTTTCCGGGACAAAGACGTAGCCGAAGGACACGAGAGCTGCCACGTGGCGGTACATAGGGCAGGCGCGGCCCCACCCTTGCCGCGCGCCATGTACCGGCGCCTCGTCGCCTCGTTTTCTCCGCCCTTCCGCCTATTTATTCCTCGTATCGGGAAAACCCCGGGAACGAGAGCCTCCATCCACGAAAAGTTCTGACGCCGTCAACCGAAACCCTAGTTCGGGAGGGTTCTGCAGTCCATCCCGGCACCCTGCCGGAGAGGAAATCACCGCCGGGGGCCTCTACATCGACATGTCTTCATTCGAGGTGATGCGTGAGTAGTCCTCCACGGGACCATGGGTCCATAGCAGTAGCTAGATGGCTGGCCTCTCCTTGTTGTGCTTCATGTATAGATCTTTTGAGCTGCCTAACATGATCAAGATCATCTATTTGTAATTGCTACATGTTGGTTTGAGGTGGATCCGATTTATAGAGAGATTGCTTTGGTTGAGATTATGTATTATGTTATTATGATCTTGCATGCTCTCTGTTTCTAGTAGATGCTCGGCCAAGTAGATGCTAGCGACTCCAAGAGGGAGTATTTATGCTCGATAGTGGGTTCATACCTCTATTTAACCATGGGAAGTGACCTTGTTCTTTACGGTTGTAGATGTGTTGTTGCTACTAGGGAGAAAACAGCGGTGTTCTATTCAAGGGTAGTTTCATCGTTTACTTTACACACATTGCTTAAAGCGATAGTCCGTTGCTTGCAATTTAATACTGGAGGGTGTCGCGGATGCAATCTGAAGGTGGATTATTAGTCATAGATGCGGTTGGATTACGGTCTATGTATATTGTTGTAATGCCCGCATACTTTCATAGCATGTATTCTGCACCAACCATTAGCGTAGAATCTCTGTTTGTCAATTGCCCATCGTAATTTGTTTACCCAACATATTTATTTTATTGGGGAGGCGCTCTAGTGAACTGTGGATCCCGGTCCTTCTTCTTTTAATTGCAATCTTCTACAGTATTTTCCTGTTCTGTTCTCTGCAAACAATTCTTCTTCCACACGGTTCGTTTAATCCTTTGTTTTCAGCAAAACCAGTGAGCTTGACAACCTCGCTGAAAGTTGGGGACAAAGTACTTGGTTATTTGTGTGCAGGTCTCCACGTTGCTGCTGACGCCAGCAGTGCACCCTGCCATGAGTTGGTTCGCAACACCTCGGGACAAAACATTTTTCTCCTATTGGTCGATAAACCTTGGTTTCTTACTGAGGGAAAACTTCTTGTTGTGCTCATCATACCTTCCTCTCGGGGTTCCACTCAATGTTGCGCATAAATGCTCCTTCATCAACTCCGTGCTCAGCAGAGGGCGCCCCGTTCAATGGCCGCAGGGGCCCGCTCGAATTCGATGGCGCCAGTGCTGAGGAGGAGGAGGAGGAGGTGGAGGAGGACGAGGAGGAGGAGGATGAGGGGGTGGAGGAGGGGGTGGAGGACGACGAGGACGAAGAGGGCGGCGATGAAGAGGACGACGAGGGTGCCGGTGAGGATGCCGATGATCTCGTGGAGGTTGACACGGATGGCGTGAGGAAGAAGAAGAAGAAGGCATCGAGCACACGAGGCCCCAAGTGGACGCCTCTAGAGGATCAATGTCTATGCGAGTCGTGGGCGATGGTGAGCCATGACTCCATCATCGACGCCAACCAAAAATACGGGAAGTATTGGGCGAGGATCAAGGCCGAGTTCGATGAGCGCAAGCTCATCAACAGCGACTACAACAAAGTGACAATGAAGAGGAACCAAAAGGCAATGTCGACGCGATGGGTCATCATCCAGGCGTCGGTGAACATGTTCCATGGGTACCATCATAACTTAGAGACCAGAGGCAACAGCGGCGCCGATGTCAGCCAACTGGTACGACTCTTTCTTACATAATCTGTAGCGCCTACATTGTGTTCGATGAAATGATTGCGCTTCCTTTGGTTAGTTTGACAAGGCCATGGATTTGTACCGGAAGAACTCGGATGGGCATAAGTCGTTCGCGCTGATGCATTGCTATAGCAAGCTCAAGAAGAACCACAAATGGAAGTTGACACGCATTTTGTTATCGAATGGGAAAGACGCCATTGATCTGGATGCGCCGCTGGCAACATCGGCAGGGCGCCCTATCGGCAACAAGGCTTCCAAGGCCGCCTTAGCCGACGTTGCGTCGTCCGAGAAGACGCAGACGTCGCTCACGCAGTGCCTCGTCGAGGTCTCCTCGACCTTGCTCTCCCGCGACAAAAAGGCCGAGGAAAGGTGGGCAGCGCTGCTCAAGAGGCAATAGGAGAATATGGAGTTGAAGAAACACAGGGACGACATGTCCCTGCTGAAAGCGTCGATAGAAGGAATGTCTCCTCGGACATGGGTGGCGCACAACTTCTTCAAAGGCCAGATCCTCGATGCCATCGAAGCCAAAATGGCGACGACCGAGGCGGCGGCCCAGGCAGCCGCAACGGCAGCGGCCCCAGCCCCGGAGCAAGAGCCGGCAGACGCTACTACACTCGATGTCGGGGACGGAGCATGCACACCGGTCAGATCGCGACGAGTTCATCGTGATCGACGGGCCTACGTCGACTTAGGATGCGCCGTCGGCGTCGCCCAACCCCTTCTTCTAATTTACGTCGGTCGGTAATATGATCGCGCGCCCAGTAATTTGATCGCCGCTACTCTGACCGCGATGACTTCGGCGAGAACGATCTCTTTTGAATGCAAACTATTTGAATTCCTCATTGGGGACGACCTTTGGGGGACGCGACTGGGGAGCGACGTCCCCCAAACGCGGCACGAACAAAACTCATCCCTCAAACGCTCGATCCGGCGCCGTTTGGGGGACGGTTTGGGGGACGCGACTCAAGATGCTCTCAGCTGCCATGAATAAAACTTGGTTCTCCAAACCCGCACCAACGTTCTCCCTCGCCTGCACCGCAACGCCCGCTAGCGACATATCCACTGACCTTAGCTTTCCCCGACACTCAGCAGCCTTCGCCGCTCTCCCGACCCACTCATATTTGTCTTTTTACACATGTGGGGACCAGCTTGGCCACGGACCACTATGAAAAATGTAAAAAAGCTAGGACTTCTCTTACCTCGCCCGAATCTCGAGGACGATGTGCGGTGATAGATGCGATTGCCGGGTTCTCTCTCTCTCTCTATCTCTCTCTCTCTCTCTCTCTCTCTCTATCTATATATATATATATATATATATATATATATATATATATATATATATATATATATATATATAAATAAATAAATAAAACTCTATTATACCCCTGGGTGTAGAATAAGTAATTCTACCCCCGGGTCGGTCGACCGAGCCGGACCAGCCATCCTCCACCGAACCCACTTCCGGAGTCAACATTATCTTTTTATATTGACGGTTTTTTTTAACACTAACGTGTGTGCTAGCTAATCCCATATTTGCGTTCGTGCGGTTCTGCAATATCGATATAGGAGGCGTCGTGCGGCAAGGCGGCGAACGGCGAGCAGCTGCAGTTGGAACTCCGGCGACCGCCTACGGCTGCAGCTGGGTATTGAGGCGGGCGGCGAGCTGCTGCGTGGTGAGCGGCCTCGCCGAGCGGCGGGAGTCCTCAGCGGCGTTCGCGTGGTCGGATGCGTTGAGAACTGCGGCGGATTGCAGCCAACCTCCAGATCCCGTCGAAGTATGTACTCTGGAGGCGGGCTCGTCGCGGCGGGAGGCAGCCGGCTCGCGTATGTAATCTGGAGTAATTGAACTCTCTTCGTGCTCTTGCTACTAATGTCCCCCCAATTTTATGCATACTTGATTAGTTGATTGCTTCCTGTTTTAATTTTTTCTTGCGCCTGCTGATTATTTGGATCCATAGGAAATTCCGATCTGTACGAGCTGCGTCGGCAAATATACAATATTATCAGTGATCCGTACGCGTGTATTCTTGCTTACTACTCTGCTCGTCAGTGCCTTGTGTGTTGTTTCTTGGAACTGGCCTGCTTTTTCCGGGGCATTTTATAATATACCACACTTTTCTTCACATCTCTATTATTTGCCACATGACCACCACCTGTCATTGTCACTGACAGGTGGTGGTCACGTGGCAAATAATAGAGAATCAAAGAAAAGTGTGGTATATTATAAAATATCCCGCTTTTTCCTTGTACCAGAGCAGAGCTGGGGCAATATCTTGTCTTGCTCCGGTTCTATGCGAAATAGAATTCTGAATTCAGTTGTACGAGTGCTCTAGTGCACCTTAGTCCATAGATTGTCTTGGCAATAAATGAATGGAATTACTTGTTGTGTTAATGCGTGTGCAGAAGATGGTATTTTACTGTCCTATTTGTGTTGGCCTTGTGTGGCCGTAACCATGCTGCTTCAGATAGATTTGTGTAGACTGTTTTCTGCGGACTATGCTTCTCACTTTTAGGATAAATTAGCCGATTTATCATTCGTTTTAGAATGACCTGAGAAACTCGTATTCCATGATGCGGGTTAACTTTCCAATACGTTTAATCAACACAAATACTGAAATTCATGGCATAGTTGCATTATGAAGAATGTTCTTGCTGATCAAACTAATGTTTATAATTGATTTGAGTTTATATATTTTCTACTGATCCATCTGAATGGACTATTTTTGCATTTGGTACCCCGCGAGTAGCTCATCAACTAGTGCTCCTTAATTACTGATGGTTGGGTTTTCAGTCAGAGATATGAACAATTTTTGTGGATAGTCAGTTATTATGCAGCATCAGAACTCTGCCTTAATTATTGTTGCTGATTCAAATCAACTAATTATTGTTGCTGATATAAATCAACTCAACACTGGTGAGAGGCTGCTTGGAGATGTAACTTCTTTTTATCATGTAGCTGCTTTGGTTCCATGTTAAAGGTTCTTCTGCTGCTGCTGGCGCTGCAGCATCGTCTGTTGCTCGTGGTGCTGCGGGTGTATCTTCAGAAATAGCTAGCTCTCTCCCTGCAAAAGAGAAATTAGCTAGCTCTCATATAAATATTTGTATTTAGAACTTCCGGCAATTCTAGATTATGATAGTGTCTAATTGTGTTTGTGCCTTCTTATGCCCGATATATTCCAATCAACATGATGTAGTTACTTTTTTGTTTGTTCTTATGCCTGAACATACTTTTGTACTTGTTTAGATTTTCAATATTTGCTTCTTGTAATTACAATTATGTATCATTAATTGTCTTATCTTGCGTGCATAGAAGAAACTTGTGAAATTACATCACTTAGCACGTTAGTTATGTTCAGAATAATGTCAACTAAAACATTTGTTTCTTCTTTAGACTCCACATACCAAGAGTGATTACTGCATCAGATGTCAAGATTCTCCTAAAGCTACCATGAAGATCCTCCCATGCCTTCATAAGGTACATGTGACGCTGTTGCCTGAATGATGACATTCAATTTTAGGGTCTGCATGATTTATGGTGTGCTCTAAGTGGAGTTACCGATAGGTGGTCATAGCATGTAAGTTTTTGCCTGTGCTGGATGCCGTATACCGATACAGCGTAATAACATAATAATTATTCAAAATGAAAAGGTCGTTTTGGTGCCTCATTGCTTCTTGCCTAAAAAAGAAAAGAAAAAGATTAATTTCCTAGTTTGGACTAGTACTTTAAAAAGAAGTTTCCTTGGGACTGTCTGAAAACCAGTGATGTAGTATCAAGGTGGTCATTGCATTGTCGTAAGTGTTTATTCGAATTTGGTTAGATCACTTAAAAATTCTGGTTAGCAAAATTTTGTTAGAACTACGTCCCCAAATGCAGAGCCATGTGACCTGGTTGGTGTGGCTCGTACCATCTTAGCAGTTATGGTAATCGTTTTACCTCGACAATTTTTATTTCGCCAGTTGTGGGATTGGGAGCTTACCCAGCCGCACCCATTTTTTTTCCTGTTGGGTTTTTAATTGTGGCACCGACATGCGCGGTTTGGAAATTGGAAACTGAGGCATGACGACGGCTGTGAGCGGCCGACGGACGACAGGCGGACTTGGTGGCCGGGTGAGCGGCGCGTGGCTCTGCGCTCTCGATGTCCTCGGTAGGGCCCTGGTCGGCTGGTGGAATAGGCGTCGTCGGCGGCAGTTGTATCGGTGGCGTGGTGAGCAGCATGCGTGGGAACCACATGTTGTAACTAAATTTTCATTTTTCCAATCTATTTGTTTGTGTACTCTTTTTGATGTTTCTTACATAATTTTTTCTGCTATTTCATGAATCAAACAAGAACTGCTCTCAACTAAGCAAGCCTGGCAATTTTTGCAAATGGAAAGGATTCAGCATCTCGTTCGGTGGCTTTCGCTCCACAGATTACCATGCCATTTGGAGAATGTAATTTGTTACTTAGAATAATTCCATTATTTATCTTTTCCGCAAATAAGGCAAACAGTTCTCATAGACACGTTTGTGCATCACTGTGTCTTATTTACAATGCCCCGGAGTATGGAATGTAATGTATTGGAGTTCTTTATGTATACACAGTTGTAATTTACGTCATCCCTCAGTTTTCATACGTATGGTACCTGAAGTAGAGGAATGTGCTTCCCTGAAAAAAAGTACTGTAGAGGAATGTGTTGGCAGACAAGTTTTTTTACGTTGGTTGCCAAATTTCTTAGTTCTTACAAATAATGCGCAAATGGAGCTGAATCGGTGGACATAAACTGTCTCTACGTTTTATTACGTTGGATCCCACTATTCTTACATCGGTGGTTCCCAGAAGATCATCGTGGGTTGGATACGTGCTCAATTTCTACCACAGACCGCATCTTACCTCGCATGCAACATAATATTATGTCACAGTGAACTGGCCGGTTGGCTCGGCTGATCTGCAAGTCCGACGCGCATCTTACCTCGCATGCAACATAATATTATGTCACAGTGAACTGGCCGGTTGGCTCGGCTGATCTGCAAGTCCGACGCACGGGGCTGGAAGGTGCGGCTGGTGAGTTCGGCCTGCAGAATAATATTCTGCTCCCTGGGAGTCAAATAGCGCGTCTATATATATATATATATATATATATATATATATATATATATATATATATATATATATATATATATATATATATATATATATATATATATATATATATATATATATATCGACGCGGATTTTCTACCAAGGGTGGTAGCTACGCATAGGGTAGCAACCGTTGGATAGCAAGAGTTTTTATTTTATTGATGTTCAGATCAAACACCCAGGAGCAAGTTTCGTGTAATGGCCGTTTGTGTCTCCGTGAATGTACTTCAAACAGTTGAACCCTGTAACGGCTCCTAATTTTAAAAAAAAGGCTACGTCTACCATACCGTGTGCAAGTTGTTGTTTTTACCTCTTTTGACACATTGCATCGGTAACGGTACATTAAGCCATACCGTGTTCAAGTTGTCGATTTGTAACTCTTTTCACATTTTTGCGTCGGTACGGTGATGGCTAAAAAACAATAAACCGAACTAAGGATTTTCCAACCACACGGGGCCAGCCTTGGACTATGTTAAGTTCTTGGTTTAGTAGCCATTTACATTTCTTGTCGCCGCCCCGTTTTTGCAATAGCAGGATCAATGGCGCAAACATCCGTACCAGGAAAGACATCGTTTAGTGTCAGATTCATTAAGGTCATCTCCAGGTGTGACACAAATGATCGCTGAGCGACCGTTTTCCGCCGTGTGGAAATGCGTCTAGGTCTGCTCCAGGGGGCGACGCAAAGTGACCGGCCCGTCCGCGGAGACGCAAACCTGGCCCAAATATGCGCCAGGTTTGCTTCTCCGCGGACGCTTGGCGGTTGCGCCGAGTGACCGCCGAAAAAGACGTAGGACCCGCGAGGCCGTTATTATTCCGGCTACTGGCCATTCCCCGTGAAAAAGCAAACTAGACGCGAACAGTCCAGAAGCGATGACGTCGCCGCCGCCAGCCACGCCATGGATGCGGACCAAACCCTCGCACCCGCCGCCGCCCCACACTCCCCGTAGCCACGACCGTAGCCACAATGGAGGCTCCGCCGGAAGCAAAGCGGACCGGCGGCCGGGAGGCAAAGGCGAAGGCGGCAAAGAAGGTGCTCTCTCCGGAGGAGAAAGTGATCGAGGCCGTCGCGCCGGCGCAGGAACCCGAAGATGAAAGTGTCGCGGCCGCCAACCAGCGGGCCAGCGGATGCAGATCAAAGCCGGCGTCGCGCGAGTAGCCCTCCATCCGACCTTGGTGGAGGGCTACATGCTCGTCAAGAGAGAGGGGATCGCCGGCGTCGCTCCTCCGGCCTCGTCGGTGAGCTCGGTAAGTTCATGAAGAGGCGCGCCGAAATCCGCGCCCTGATCGCCGGCACCATGCGCCCAACACCTTGGCCTCCTTTTGGACATTTTTATTGCTGTTCAGGCCTTGTTCTGCCCCTTTTGGTTTCCACTTTGCGCCATACGATATGCAGCAAAGTGGGATGAACTTGTTTCAGCCCTCAAATTGCGGCTGTAAAATTTGGTGCAAAGTTTTTTTTTTGCGGGGGAAATTTGGTGCAAAGTTAATGCGTGCTTCTATTTTTTGAATTCTGGCCTACGCCCAAAATGCGTCGCCCCGCTGGAGCCAGCCCCAGACGCAAACAGACACGCGACCATTTCCGCGTCCGCCTGGCGACGCAAAGACGCCCGCGGATATTTTGGTTGTCCGAAATGCGTCGCGCCGCTGGAGATGCCCTACGGATCCTTGGGAGGTTGGCTTCGGGATTAGGCATGGTCGGAGCAGGATCAATGGCGCAAACATCCGCACCAGGCAAGACATCCGTACCATGTTGTTTGTCATTCCTTTTCGGCTATCTCCCTGCTACGTTTGCCCATTTCTTTGTGGCCACTGAAGTCTGAAGCAACCATTTCTTCAGTAACTGGAGCACTAGCAATCTTCTGAACCAAGCCGTTCAAGATGAAATTTTCAGTTGACAAGTCGAGAAGGGCGTATGTATCCGCCAGGACAAGATGAATTTTTTACAATTTCCGTGGGCACTCTAGATCAGAAAGTGAAACTGGCATGAAAAATAGCATCTCGAGAACTACATGACTGAAACTGATAAGTTGAGTACACTACAAAAATCCACATTTACTGTAACTCATCACCCCTTGCTTTCGGTTTGATCGATCTGAAACATTAAATCCAACCTCAAATCCATGTACACAGCAAACCCCACAGTTTAATGGAGAAAGGTCAAAATAAAAATGTAAAAATGCAGATCAGAAAAACAAAGGAAGGGGAATGCAAAATTGGGAAACACACTTAGTACATACCATTCGGGGGATTGACATGAAAGTCAACAAATAAACCCCGTCCACAATTACATCAGACCATGATGATCCATAGAGGCCATCCACAGTAAACAAACAAAAAGTTTCAGCACTATATTTGGACAAGATCAAAACTAAATCCCTGGAGAAAAATTAGAAGAGATCTAACAAGAACTGATCTCCCTCACAGAGGAATCCAGTGCTCTAAAAGAAGCTGAACAAAAAATCTTGCTTCCTTTGTTAGGATAGTAGAGAAATACCTACGGAGTAGTTGTTTTGCGGCCATGCGCATCCATAAGCATTAGCACAGAATCCAGAGAAACATCTGGTCGGCAACAAAAACAAGCCATAGATAAGACGGCAGCAGAACACAAACGAAGAGAGTGAAGTCCAAAAATCATGGAGGCGGGACGGCCGGGGAGCTTGGGCTACGGCGCCTAGTCAGGAGCCGGGCGGTCTAACGTGGGGAGGAAGAGCGCGTGGCCGGCGGCGGCGGGAGAATGGCACACCACCGAGTGGAACGGCGCGCGACGACGGTTGGGAAAAAAGGCGCGCGGCCGGGAGGATCCCCTAGTGCGTGGTTTTCGCGGTGAATCACAGAAGCAAAGAAGATCAGGAAAAAAAGCAAGAAAACAGAATGAATCACACCAGCAAATAGACGCAGGAAAACGAAAAATTGGACACGGTGGGGGTCGCCTGTGGTGGGATTTGCAGTGGGGGCGGCGTGATAGGATTCGCGATGGGAGCTGCTGATCCCGCGGGGCAGTTGGTGAGCGCGGTGGTGCGGGGGGAACGGGCGCCGTGCGGTGGTGGCCGGGAACGAGCGCCGTAGCCGTGCCGGATGGAGAACGGGAATGGGCGCTGGCCGACCTCGCCCCCGCCACGAGTCCTCCAGAACCAAGCGCCCGCCCGCCTCCTCCCCTCAATAGAGATTCCTATCTGCAAAACATATCAAACCAGTAAAGGAAGAAAATAAAGAACATCTAGCTAGGTAACAAAAATCTTTAGTACTGTAGCTACGTTCGATCCAACTCATACAATGAACAGGCAACGGAAAGAGAAAAATAAGTAGAAGCCCACACAACAGATGGTATATCGATTCATACAAAAAGAAAAATCGTCCAGCATGCAAATCCTCCATGCTTGAATGAGCAATAAAATTGCAGAGCAAATGGCATCGGACCTGAACTGAAATCGCTGGGTGGCACTGGCTGCAAATCCATCAATACGATGGGTGAGCATGGGCTGCCTCCACGCACCCGAGGTTGGCGACGGGAGCAATCGGGAGCTCTTCCGTCCAGTCTTTCCCTGCAGACTGCGCGCCGTTGACGACCGTGAGCTCCTCCGTCCGCAACGCCTACAGACCGCTCGCCGGCAGAGGCCGGGAACTCAGTGGAAGCCATGGCGCCACCCGACATGATTCCACCAGTGCTCCCAACCAGCGAAGTCAACGCCTATAGATCGCGGCATACAGGGCCACGAACCAAACGGCGGGGAATCATATGCGTGGGGAGCCCAGCCGGCGGCTGGGATTTGGCTAGAGGCGCCGTCGAGAATCGGTGCTGCCGCAGGGGAGGAGGCGGCACAGGGATGTGGCCATTCGACGGGGAGAAGGAGGTGGGCCGAGGTTGGGGAGGGAAAAAGAGGACGGGTGGGGAAGATGGGTTGGGGAGACGACAAAGAATAAATTGAGTTTGTGGACTAATGAGTGCACGTGCTACTGACGGTGTTGCCTACTTCTGTTAATACTTTGTGCTCTCTCGCTGCAGTTTCATGCTCCCTATACAAGATCTAAGGGTTGGATGAATATGCATAGCTACCACCCATGGTAGCCCACTATTTTCCATATATATATATATATATATATATATATATATATATATATATATATATATATATATATATATATATATATCGACGTGGATTTTCTAACCACATGGCTAGCTGTGCATAGGCTTGGCACCGTTGGATATAGGGAGCATGTGGGTTGAGCCAAGCAGATTGGCTCGCTGGACGTTTGTGTGGAGCAAACGTTGTTAGACCACCGTCTGCGTGCATGCACTAGTTGGCGGCATCAGGAACATGCATGCCTACCGGCTGACGAAAAATGCATGCAACAGCATCGGCGCGACGTGTTGTTTCGAAGGAGGTTGTGTCGTAGAGCGACATGTGATGCAGTTGGTTTGGCATGCTCGTTCGAGCAGTTATTGCTGCCGTGGATTGTGTGAATCGTTATATTCCACAACGCAGTTGCTTGTCATGTGCTAGTGTAGGTTTGGTAGACATGTGACGCACAAAAACTGAAGCGCAGCATGTGTGACTGAGATGTTTTTTGACCGCTGGACAGTATAGAGTAATCTTGTCTGTGAACTTGTGACATTTACGTTAGCATACGCTGCAGCTGCTTAAACCTATACATATGCAGACGGAGAGGCCGCACGTTCTGATATCTCATTCCCATTCTACTGAGCTTGAACGAGTAGAGGAAACCAAACCGTGGCGCGACCTCATGATGGATGGAGGCTCTGGCTGCTGGCTTTATCAGGTTGCATGGCATTCTGCTGCTTTCAAAATCAACTCCGTGAATCTTGGTGCGCCCAGCTTTAGTTGCACGCGTTGATCGCCTGCCGCCTTTGGTAGGTTTGCATGACATATAGCTGCTTTTGGCACTCCAAAACGGCTTACCGCATGTTGTTCCAAGGCACCATCGGATTGCCCGGTGCACACCTCGTTTGGCACTCCTTTGCGCCGCTCAAGTTCAAGATGCACGCTTGGCTTGCACTTCGGAGGCGGTGCTGGACGGCGGATCGTCGTCTTCGGAGAGGGTTGCCGTCCCACTCGCTGTGCCCGCTGTGCGGTGTTGCGGATGAGACCTTAGACCACCTATCATTGCAATGCAGCTTTGCTCATGTGGTTTGGGCTGGCCTCATCGCGCGATTGGATCTCCCCGCCATCATGCCCGGGCATGATGCCACCCTCAATGAGTGGTGGTATAACGCCACTGGGCAATTCCTTCGCGCCGATCGCAAGAGCGCTAACTCCGTCATCATGCTCACCCTTCGGTACCTTTGGTTAGAACGTAATGCTAGGGTCTTTGAGGGGCATAGGTCCACCGCAGCAGCGACCTTGAGCTTGATTTTGGATGAGTGGCGGGCTTGGTTAGAATGTAGAGGTGGGTTTGTGAGAGTAGTGCACTAGTGCTCCTCGGCCTTAGGCCGTTCTCAATCGCCCAAAGTGGCGGTTCAGCTGGTGGCGCTTGGTAGGACTCTTGCGGGTCCTTTTTCCGAGTTGTAATCATGTTGTATTGGACTTTCTTTTCGTCCGTCTTCTCAAGCTTAATACAATAGCGCGCAGATCTCCTGCGGGTTCTCGAAAAAAAAAATATAGCTGCTTTTCAAACAAGGCAAACATGTTCCTCACAAAAAAATTGCAGACGGGGCAAGGCAAACTAGTGTAGCTGAACTCATTTTGGACGCTATATAGCAGAAACATCACGGTAAGATGGACAACCCTTGGCGAGACGTGAATGCATGCACGGTTTTGCCGAGACATGAACAATTCTTTGCAATTTGCACTAACATCCAGCTAAAGGAAACCCTTTTAATTCATGATTTAGATGGCACAAGTATCTCTAAAATCACTATGTTAGACATACGCATGTCAGAGCCCTCCTGGATATTTGTTCTGAGTTCAGACGAAAGCAAAGCAAAAAAATATGACTATTTATTCTAGCAACCAGATAATCATGTATTCATCTTCTTTGTAAGCAACCTGAAGAAATTTTGGCACCTAAATGCTAAATATCGCTTGGCTTTAAACTGAATCAGTATCAATATATCCAAATGCTCCATATTAAGAATGACATAAGGAACAAGAATAATTCGTTATTTCATTGTCAGCAAACAAATTTTAAAAACACTGTAATATTACGCATAAATCAGAACCAAAATTGTAAGAAGAAAACTGAAAATGAAACAGATAATCCTCTGCTAATCCCATCCGCAAAAGAGAAAATCTGTCTCCGCCGCAGCTTCTTCTTCCTCCCAACGCTACCTTCCGGAGCCCCCCGGGATGGCAGAGTCCTCATTTCAACTCCGCCTGAGTCTGTGACTTACGTGACGACCATCCATGTTCGCGGCCGGAAACCACTTCAACTCCTGGTTCCCACACATATGACCTGGAGCGGCAGCCGAGATGGCTGGAATCGGCATGCTGTCGGGATACCGGGCTGGGGCAGCAACCTCTGTGACGGCGGCGGGAAATCTGCACCTAAATCGAACCCATCGGAAGACTCGTGATATCACAAACCAAAGAAAACCCGCTGTGAGATCCCAAATAGCAACCCAATCACGTCCTCCCAAATCTTGGGCAAGAAAATGACAAGTAAATTGCAAAAAATCAAGGCAATCAAAGCAAGAACAGGCTTGTGCTGCAGAAACTTTAGGACTAGAGCAGATACAACATACGCCTCGAGACAATGAACAACAAATAGAAAAACATAAATATAACAATGTCCATCCATCTAAATCCATGAACTTGACAACGAAATTGCGAGATGACTATCCTAGACGTGCATCTTCCCCCACGCGGTCAACAGGTAGAAAAAGCTCACCAAGACCAGAAAAATGGGAAAACAATCATATTGTCTGTGAAACCAACTCACAAAACGAGGAGAAACAACCAATCTTCACTGCGCTATGATTGTTCATGGTCTCCACTCTCCACTGCGTCCTTACTAAACCAAACAAAAACTGACATTAACGATGCCAAATAATGATTCCAAAATGCTAATTGGGGTTGGATCATGGCCGCTATCAAATAATCAATAAGAAAATTGCATGACCATAATCGAAAATTCTACTATTAATTTGAATGACCATTGGACCTGGAAACACGATGCAAAAAATACCAGCAAGTAATCGAGATAAACACGGTAAAAAATCGAGATTAAAGAAAAGGGAAAGGGGTCACTCTCCGCGAAACTAGAAAAGAGCAATAAGAAACTAGTGCTGTAAATTCTGTCGGCATAAGAATGTGGAGCTATGCAAATAACAAGTAGCAATTGCGATGATGAATTAGAACAGACATGCAAATTTGTGTACTAAGTTGTACATGTGGCATCTACAGTGGAAACATCATGAAGAGAAAAAAGATCATGCGCATGAGGGAGAAACTACAACATGAAGATGCCCCGATGCTCGGCATCAAGAGGATCTTGGCCGGAACGGTACCAGAGAGGCGGTTGTGGTTGAACCGCAGCCTGGGCATCGCCGTCATGGACTCTGGGATGCTCCATACCAGCCCGGCATTGGACAGGTCCAGCGTGGCCATGCTCGCCATCTTCTCCCAGCTGGAGCACATTACACTCCCTCTGAGCGGGTTGTTGGCTGCAAGTCCTGGGCGACGCCAAGCCCTACACGAACTCCGACAGCCCTTCGGTGAGGCTCCGGAGGTCGAGCAGCGTGAGGCTCTCGTGCCGGCGAGCTCCGCCAGGAGGCTCCCTTCGAGTAGGTTGTTGCTAGGTCCATCATGAGGAGGCCCTTGAGTACACCTAACTATGGAGGCAGAGACTGGTTAGAAAGATCTGCTCATGTCCATGATCAGCCGTTCTTGCTCATGTACATGACACAGATTTTGAAATCCTTTATACATAAAACTGAGCTGAACCACTCAGCTTATTACACAGACATGAAAACTGAAAATAAAATGGGGCAGATGCTAGAAGGAGACATAGGTCACATGCTCAGGTACGGTTTTTCCCCGAAACAACACATCAAACAAACATAATCCCATTCGGATTTTTCCAGTGAGCACGACATGAAGGAAAAATCAACAGACACGTACCATCAAACGGTGATGCAACTTTAGATAAGGAAAAATAACAAGGTGAAACAAATCTGGATCCAGAAAAATAGATGGGAAGAAACATGAGGAGGTGAGCATGGATCTTGAGTATCAAGTACAACCGTGCAGCAAAACTATACAATCTGGATCTACAACACGAATATGATTAGTCTGCACATCCAAGTAAAAGAAAATCAGAAAGAGCAGAAGATATGGAGCTGGTCGCCCACGAAATTCCAGCACGAAAGCGAGCATCAAGATGAATACTTGATAAAATTGGATCTGGACCAAAATATATTACGAGATAATTAATAGAACTTTTTCCTGATAATCTTTTACCCTTTATTTGAATGATCATGGGGTCTGGATCGGAAGACACCATGTAAAAAACAATCAAAAACAAACTGATTCGGTCAAACGGTGATGCAAAATCTAGATCGGAAAAAACGATGTGAAGAACATCCAGATCGAAAAAAAATACCGCGACCGACCTCGCTCGTGCGTCCGACACAGCTTCTCCCTCCTCCCAACGCCGCTTCGCCGGCCCAGTACACCTTCGGCGCTGGACATCGTCCAGCGGCGGCTGATCGGAGGGGGAGGTTTCGGAGGAGGGGCACAGTTGGTTTGGGGAAGACGGGCCTGGCAGAGGGGAATGGGAGAGGAAAGGAGGATAAGCGTGGGCAGTGCTTGTTGGGCTGGGAAGACACAGAAAGTACACGATGGATTTTAAATCACATGTGCAGCAGAAGCATCACGCACAAAAAATTAGGTCTTAGCCGGTGTGAGTTGTAACGTGTAGATATGGCTTTGGAGCTGCTCCTGATATAACGGCCTATACTGCCGACGTTAAGAGTTTTGCTTGCTCTCTGTATCATGTAGTATTCAGATCAACGGTTGTTACCCCATGGGTAGCTAGCCATGTGGTTAGCTGGCTATTTTCCATATATATATATATATATATAGACAAAAGTTTTCGTATGTAACCAAACTGCAGCGCTAGCTATCATTGCCGTTCACTTTGTGCGCCAAGATCTGTGCTAAGAATAGGAAAAAGATTTCCAAATGGACTAATTCCTATTTAGCGGCCCGATGCCCTGCTACGGCGCCAGACCCACCCAGTCTCTGCGCTATGCATAGCGGAGAGCCGTTGTGCTCGTCCGTTTCTGTGATGGGGCCGTTGAATTTGGCATCTAGCGTCGTGGCAGCTTCTTCCCGTCTCGCTCGGAGCTCCCGCATCGCGCGGAGTCCAGGCCGCCCGTTTCACTCAGCACCCATCCCCTCCCCCGACCTCCCCTCCCTCTCCGCCGCGCCTCCATCCCCTCCATCTGCCACCCATTCCTGCCCATCCCGGTGGCCGGCGGCGCCCAGCGCTTCCCCTGCATCGCACGGATTCTGGTGGCGGCCTGCCCCTTTCCTGCATCTCGAGGATCCGGTGACGCCCTCAATCAAAGATTCTAGATTGGCAAGAGACGATTGGTCGGAGTAGCCTGGGTGACCGCGGGCTGGAGCACGCAGCGTCGCGAGCGTCGTGGCTGATCTCTGTGGGGACGACGGATGCGGAGCTGGACCTGGGAGCATCGATGGGGATGAACGCCGGCACGGCCCCCTCCACCTTCTGGCCGGCGTGGCCCCCTCCACCTCCCGCCGGCACGGCCGCCTCCATCTACTGCAGGCGCGCCACCTCCACCTCCCCCCGGCGCGGCCACGTACAACTCGTGCCACCACGGTAGCTGAAATCCGACGCCCTCAACTTCCACGCCAGCGACTGTCCTGTCGCCCAGCAGTCCACCACGCGCCCACGGCAAGTTCTCCTTGCGCCTCTACCAGCAGTCCATCGCCGTTTGACATACTCTATCGTGCTGTAATCAATTCAGTCTGGTGTGTGCGTGTGCAGGTAGTACTGTAGTAGTCCGATGGTCTTCCCCGGAAGCCGTCCGGTGGTGTGTTCCCAACAGTTCACCTGCGCCTCCCGCCGCCGGCGTGAGGCGTCTCTGCCTTGCCCGACCATCTTCCATGTTCCCCTGTGGTCGCCTCCCATCTCGATCAGAGGCAGGTAGTGATTCAGTTCAAAGTGGTGTAAGTCGACAGTTAACCATGCTGCAGTTCAGTTTATCAGGTGGTTGTGATTTGTCGATGTACTTTTGGGCTACATCAATTCACCATTTGCAGGCTACGGTTGATGCATCACCTAGTCATGTCGCAGTTCAGTTTGTCAGGTGATTGTGATTTGTCGATGTTCTTTTGGGCTACATCAATTCACCCTTTGCTGGAGGCTACGGTTGATGCATCACCTGGCGGTTTTGAACTGGTGTTGTTTTGCTGGTTCTGCATCTAGGGCTGCTATACATGTGCTTCCAAGAAGTTGATTTATAAAATGGAAGCTGTTCACTTTTAAAATGGTTCTGCATTTTTATGTTTTTGTCAATCTATCTGATATAATCCTGTGTCAATTTGTCATGTAGAGACCATTTGTATGCAGGCGACGACGAACAGCTGGCTGGCAGGCGTACCTCGTTGTACTTGCCGTGCACGGAGACGGCGAGGAGGCCGTGGCGGTGCTCATGCCACCCAAGGTGAGGTGCAAGGAGCCGCGGTTTAAGGAATTTGACCTCGGAGGTGCCCGTGCTGCAGGTGCCTTGCCCGTGCCGCGGTTTAAACAACATTATTCTTTTGCTTTGGTTCAGTTAAAATTTGTAATCGCAGATCAATTACTGGCCAAAGCTATGTTCATTTCTTTACTGCAGTGGCCAAAACTTCACTTCAGTAGCCGGAAGCTATGTTATCTTATTTGCAATTAGTGGCCAAAGTGCCAAACAAGTGCAATTGATCTGCTGGTATGCATGTGCAATTGCTTTGATGTGGAGAATCCTAGGCAAAATACACAAATAGTATGTTTGATGTTAATTCTTGGAAGCAGTAGTACCTCACAATCTAACCGGGTGCCGGATATACTTTTAGGAGGGTGCTTGAACATCTGAGTTGTGGTGCCGAATAATGTTGCTTGACCTATAAAATTACTTGCGACATCGGAAAAGTTGCATTATCTTTTAATTTGAATTTTAAGTACATCACAATTTAAAATCGGGTGCTGGATATATTTCTAAGAGGGTGCTTGAATAACTAAATTGTGATGCCGAATAATGTTGCTTGACCTATAAAAATGACTTGCGATATCGCAAAAGTTGGATTATTTTTTGAGTGGATTTTTAAGTACCTCACAACTTTAATCGGGTGCCGGATATATTACTAGGAGGGTGCTTGAACAACTGAGTTGTGGTGCCGAATAATGTTGCTTGACCTATAAAATGACTTGCGACATCGGAAAAGTTGCATTATTTTTGAGTCGAAATTTAGGTACCTCACAATTTAAAACCGGGTGCCGGATATATTTTTAGGAGGGTGCTTGAACAGCTGAGTTGTGGTGCCGAATAATGTTACGACATTTCAAACACCAAAATAGTGTGTCTTGGGGCCGAACGACCTGTCAGCGGAGTTACGACATTATCCTATGGTAGGTGCTTATAGAGCAATTCTCGGAGAAAACCTATGACGTCTAGGTACTGAATGATCTTCCTAAGTACCGAATATTTTCTCGGTGGGGTACGATATAGTCATAAAGTAGGTACCGGTGTACGCATGTTCTGTTTCTTCGATAGAACATAGCACCGGTTACCCCGGCTAGATCGCGCTGGAAATATCCGAGGTACCGATAGATTTATAATGTAGGTGCGGATTCCATCGGTATAGGTACTTGTAGATCAATTCAAACACCAAAATAGGGTGTATAGGGGCCGAACGACCTGACAGCAGGGTTACGACATATATCCTATAGTAGGTGCTTCTAGAGTAAGCATCGGACAAAGCATATGGCGTCTGGCGTACGATAGTATTGATACAAATTTGAGTCTGATCGCACACAACAGTCGGACAAATCAGATTGTAGCGTATAGCATAACCCTCTCTCCTTAATTGAGGTACGACATATACCTAAGCTAGGGTACTTTTTAAGATTCGTTGTTGTTTGCATTTTTAGCCAGCGTACCAATATCCGCTTTTACAAAGGTACGACTTGCCTCACCGGTAGGTGATGTAGATTAAAATACATCTCACTATTGTGGTTGGGGTACTGATTTCACAATTTAAGAAAGTGCCGTATGCATTGATCTTAGGTGCTTCAAGTACGAAATTTTGCGTGGCCTATAAAATGACTTGCGACACCGGACATGCTCATAGCCCAATTGTGGTACTCAACAATATTAGTTGGGTGCCATATGTATTTGTAGAAGGGTGCTTAAACAATTATGTTGTGGTGCCAATTTTTTTGCCTGGCTTATAAAATGACCTGTGACATCGGGCATGCAAATAGCCTAATTGAGGTACTTAACAATAAAATCTGGGTGCCAGATGTATTTTTAGGAGGGTGCTTAAACATATATGTAGGTGCTGCTGCAGGCGTGTTCCGAGGTACCGATAGGCTTATAATGAAGGTGCGGTTGACCTCGGCGTAGGTGCTTCTAGAGCGATCCAAACCCCTAATTCCGAATGTTATATTAGCGGGGTACAAATTACATTGACTTTATGTACGTTTTGTGCCGGTACTAATATCCCCGTAATAAAGTTACGACTTACAGAGACGTAGGTGCTTGTACAACATTTTCAAAACTCTAAGTCCTAAGTACCGAATGATTCATCAACGGGGTACGACATAATCCTAAGATAGGTGGGTGTTCCGTGTTACCGATAGAACTTAGAACCGGTAGCCCTGCCAATTAGCCTTGAACTAGTTGCGCTTTCTGAAATACACTAACATTAATTTTATTAGCAATTAAAAAGGCTATCTTATTTTTCTTGGAGCTAATTACACCCTAGGTACAACAACTTGCACCTCATGTGCAGATTAGTATATTAAGTTGAAAATTGTGAAACCGCAGTACAACAAGTTGCACGTCCGGATCAAATTAGTCCTAGCCTATCGGGATGTGCCGTGTGTGATGCCACGGTGGCGATGGAGAAACCGCTCTTCCTAAGAGATTAAGCAAAAAAAAAAAACCTACCTATTTTAAGCATCATGTTGATGCTCTCCATGTCTAGTCTCAATGTTCTCGACCATTGAGGATCCATCAGTGTTAAACACTTGTATCCATCCGTAGGTTTGCAATACTCTCACGTGGAGGAGCCTAGTCAATTTGTCCTTCGATGAATTTTTAATCCTCAGCTATGTGTTCCAGGCGTAGCTGTTGTGGTTAGTTTCTATTAGCAAGGGAAACCGGCAGTGAAGGGAAACTAGTACTTCCACGATCACCTAACCGTGGCAGCGTCACGAGTGGTAGGAGACAATTCAAAATCCATATGGAGCTGCTCTCTCTACAACGGCGAAAGGTACTGGCCCGATTGTGCAAGGAAGGTTAACCGTGACCAGATGGGCAAACATGTTTGAACAGTAAACTGCCAAAATGGGTAACATGTGGACTGCCAAAATCTCTGACGTCCTCATCTGATGTGCTACATTCAAACTATTCTGGAGTGTGGCCCAATGCACTGCCAGGTCTAGGAAAGGACATATTTTGAATCCAAACGTCAACTTACAGCATGAGGTAGTCTTAAAACGGAAAAGCAATTCAAATTCCTGCAGGCCATAGGAATCTGCGCCAGACTCAAGGAGAGAGAAAAGCACATTCACTACATTTCCATGGCTCACACTAGAAAACAATGAGAGAATAAGAGTACGAATCGCGAAGCACATGAACGGTGACGATAGCTAGCGCCCGGGTAAGGTTACGTACCAAAACCTCGTCCTATATATATATATATATATATATATATATATATATATATATATATATATATATATATATAGATGAAAATAACATGTGATTCTTGTCATTTCTCTCCTTATCTACTTCCATTTTCACTTGTAATAAAAAGTATTGCCTCTATCCATAATGTTAGAGTTTGTTTATGACAGATTTGTTTGAATTCGAATATATCTATACACTAAACTTACGACATCTTTTTATGGACAGAGCTAGTATGATGGATGCTAGCAACCACCCTAGTGCAGATGTAACCTTATATCTTAGCTACGTGTCACACCATGTTTCAGATTTATAGGTTTACACAAACCAAACAAATAACACATGAAGGGCTGCGCAGTTTACAACGATCTGTCTCTTGTATCTTAACACATCAATTACTGGTATGCAATCTTCACTTTAACTTTATCATTGTCTTCAGTGCAGATTGTCTTTTCAGGATCGTCACGATAGAAGGTAATATCACCTTGGAAGGAGATGGTACGACCATTATCATCATGATCTTGATTAGATGTAACGCACAGGTTCATCTTGATTGTCAGGAGAGGCTTCAAGTATATTGGTACAGCAGCCCAGTTGCGTGACAGTGAAAGTTTGCCATCTATAACCTTTGCTTTGTCCTCTTTTCGATGAGAAAAGAGAATGACATCCTTGTCGCCATAGAGTTGGTGGCATGCAGTAATTCCACCGTAGACATAGTAGATGCTGCCACTAGATATGAGATCAAGGGTGACGTACACATTGACCTGTGTAGCAGTGTGTATCGGCACAAAAGTAACGTCCATTTTCCTGCCGCGTCGAGTTGAGATGGTGTGCGTTACAGCAATGTCGCACGTGTAAGGGTCCACTGTGTAGGAGAACAGTCCTACATCAGTTATCCTGTTGCCATTCTCTGGGATAGTAATCCTAATAGAGAATTGGTCACTAATGGCCTCGCCTTCTGAATGTAGCTTTAAATAACCCTGCAGCGTATATCGTCAATGGGACAAAACGCTTCAGAAGGAGATATGGGGAGCGAAAGGTTAAAGATATAGTATCACATGCATGAATGTATACCTTCGAATCTTGTCCTCTTTCTGAAGATGAGTAGCATTCAGAATTATCGGTAAAGGCAACAAAGGTGCCTACGAAGCTGAAGCGAGGACGCACAGCCAGCAGCTCTACCATGTACCGAGCATTGTAGCTATCCATACATATGTTATCGCCATCTCCATGATAATAAGGAACTGTGAAACTCGGTGGTGGACGACTTCGATCAATGTCGTCACCGAGGTCATGGAAGTTGTCGACTGTGACATAGCCGCCGATATCCTCGTCGTAGTAGTAACAGTCATCCTCGTCCAAGCATACGTCATATTCATCACCAACAGAGGAAGTTTCTGTTTCTGCCGCTCCCGCTAACTTGACAGCATCACTGACGATTTCTTCTCCCGTTCCTGTTCCTCTACTAAAAAGAAGTAGAACGATATCTCTAGTCCAGCCATAAAGGATTATACCGGGCTCAAAGATACATGCCTGTTTCAGAGAGGGAGGAGAGAGGTAACAGAAAGAATATCTACAACGATCTGGTGAAAAATTATTTAGACTAGCTAGCAGGAACAAATCAAAATAAAAAAGAGCAGATACAGATATCGTAATACCTGCAGATCGGACAAGATGGTACCAAAAGATGCTTTTTGGGGCTGCCGTCCGGCGTCAACGGTCGGCGCCATACCTCTCAAGCCCTGCGCTAGATCGGCGGCGGCGGCGCTTGGGGGGCCGAGGTAATCGAAAAGGGTTGGGCGTGCTCTCCCTGTTTTAGGAGACGATGTTGGTCGAGCACAACAAGGCTCTCCGGTAGCAGACAATGTTGGGCTCGTTCGTGGCGATCCGAGTAGCATCGTGCGGCCCAAAGGCCTTTGATACGGCGAGCGGGCCTTTTCAGCATCGTTTTGTTTTTTGGAAAATTTTCTACAGGACGCCGTTATTTTACGTCGTTTGCCAAAACACATCGCTCGATTGTATCTTTACCAGATATTATTAAATTTTTGTGTCACATTTGCCAGGCTGGGATGAACATGCTATGACTGATTTTGAAGAAAAAGTGCAAAACTTTCGGTTTTTGGACAGGTGATGTGTTCGGGCAAATGTTCCACAAAATTTTAAAAGTACCTGGCAAAGATATAATTGAGCGGTGTGTTTTAGCAAACGACGTCCTTGTTTTTTTGCTGGTTCGCAATAACCGAGTGTTTCTTTCTCTCTTTTCGAACTAGCCTTAAAGTGAAGAGATTAGGCCACCCCGCTCGCGGACACGAAACAGGTGACAGTAGGTATGCGGGTGGCAGCAGCCCAACGCCCCCCTTCCCCCCTCCCGCATTTTCATGGATCCAGGCGTGATCTTAGCGAATGGTAATGGTAACCGCGGCTGCGAACCGGCGTTTAGCACGTCCGTGGGAAACGGCCATGTCCTTCCCGTCCGTGCAACCGCTCTTTTCGTCGGTCCTTCCCGCCCGCGTCATCAATTTTCCCGCCCAACCAGCCACCCAATAAAATGAGCTCGTTGGGGGTTTGTGCAGGGACACACATCCATAGCCATGGTGCCCCCTTCTTCCCCGTGTTGCCAACTCACCACATGGGCCTAGATCAGTGAAGCCTTCATGAGCGGTACCCCCCAAGTCCTGAGGCAAGTGGCGAGGACAAGTGGGGAGCCCAGGAGGACGAAGACGCCGGCGAAGACCCTCTCCGCGCCCTCACCACGGAGGAGCAGCGTGTCCTCCTCAAATCCTTCCAGAGCGCGCAAGAACGCGTTCTCAAAGGGCACGAGGAGCCCATCGGCGTTGCCATCGTCGAGCTCTCATTTGGGTCGGCGGCCATGGAGGACCATGCCCGCCAGTTCATGGCAGAAGAGCGGCGGGCGTGGTACGAGATGGAGGAGAAGCGGGCGGCCAACAAGGTCGCGGAGTTGGCGGCCAATGAAGAGGCTGCTCAATGATGGCGTGTAACTCACACGTTCGTTGGGAACCCCAAGAGGAAGGTATGATGCGCACAGCAGCAAGTTTTCTCTCAGAAAGAAACCAAGGTTTATCGAACCAGGAGGAGCCAAGAAGCACGTTGAAGGTTGATGGTGGCGAAATGTGATGCGGCGCAACACCGGGATTAGCGCCAACGTGAAACCTGCACAACACAACCAAAGTACTTTGAAACAACAGTGAGGTTGTCAATCTCACCGGCTTGCTGTAACAAAGGATTAACCGTATTGTGCGGAAGATGATTGTTTGCGAAGAAAACAGAAAACAAGTATTGCAGTAGATTGTATGCGATGTAAAGAATAGGACCGGGGTCCACAGTTCACTAGAGGTGTCTCTCCCATAAGATTAAAGCATGTTAGGTGAACAAATTACAGTCGGGCAATTGACAAATAGAAAAGGGCATAACAATGCATATACATGATATGATAAATATAGTGAGATTTAATTGGGCATTACGACAAAGTACATAGACCGCCATCCAGCATGCATCTATGCCTAAAAAGTCCACCTTCGGTTATCATCCGAACCCCTTCCAGTATTAAGTTGCAAGCAAAGACAATTGCATTAAGTATGGTGCGTAATGTAATCAACAACTACATCCTTCGACATAGCATCAATGTTTTATCCCTAGTGGCAACAGCACATCCACAACCTTAGAACTTTCTTCACTGTCCCAGGTATCAATGGAGGCATGAACCCACTATCGAGCATAAATACTCCCTCTTGGAGTTAAGAGCAAAAACTTGGCAGCCTCTACTAATAACGGAGAGCATGCAAGATCATAAACAACACATAAATAATAGATTGATAATCACCATAACATAGTATTCTCTATCCATCGGATCCCGACAAACACAACATATAGTATTACAGATAGATGATCTTGATCATGTTAGGCAGCTCACAAGATCCAACAATGAAGCACAATTAGGAGAAGACGACCATCTAGCTACTGCTATGGACCCATAGTCCAGCGGTGAACTACTCACTCATCACTCGGAGGCGATCATGGCGATGAAGAGTCCTCCGGGAGATGATTCCCTCTCCGGCAGGTGCCGGAGGCGATCTCGAATCCCCCGAGATGGGATTCGCGGCGGCGTCTCTGGAAGGTTTTCCGTATCGTGGCTCTCGGCGGGGTTTCGCGACGGAGGCTTTAAGTAGGCGAAAGGGTAGGTCAAAGGGCGTCACGGGGCCCACACACTAGGCGGCGCGGCGGGGGCTGCGCCGCCATGGTGTGTCCCCACCTCGTGGCCCCACTTCGTCTCCTCTTCGGTCTTGGAAGTTTCGTGCAAAAATAGGACCCTGGGCGTTGATTTCGTCCAATTCCGAGAATATTTCTTTACTAGGATTTCTGAAACCAAAAACAGAAAAACAGCGGCTCTTCGGCATCTTGTTAATAGGTTAGTTCCAGAAAATGCGTAAATACGACATATAATGTGTATAAAACATGTAGATATCATCAATAATGTAGCATGGAACATAAGAAATTATCGATACGTCGGAGACGTATCACTCAACAGCGGGCTGCCCTCGCAGCTGCGCTAGAGGTGGAAGATGTCGCATGGGCGCAGTCTGCCAGTGCAGGTGGCTACGGAGCGTCTCCAGGGGACAGAGCCGAGATGGCCTTCCGGGAGGTGGCCAGGGCCCGGCAGCATGCCAGGAACACCGAGATCGAGGCGTCAGCCGCGTCGGAGGTGTCGGATATCACGGCCGCCCACATGGCAGCGGAGGGTGTGTTGTGGCTGCGCCCGTGCAGCGGGAGGCCATGACCCTCAACCATCACGCTAGGAGGCGAGCGGTCCGCGACAGGATGCGCCGAGCAGCCGAGGCTATGCACAACAGCGACGAGGGCCAAGGAAGCTCCGTCGGTGAGGCCGGGGAGCGCGGAGGCCGGTGACCACCAAGGCAGCAAGGGCCTAACCCTCCCCCGACCTAACCCTCCCCCGGGTGGCGGCGCCGCGCTACTCCGGGGAGTCCCTCCGCATCGGCCTCTGGCCCCCTCCTTCCACTCCTTCCCCTCGCCGCTGCCGCCAGAGATGTCTCCGGGCAAAGCCCACGCGGCATGGCGGTGGTGGGGGGCTTCAGATGGTCGCGATTAGGGGGTGGGGGCGGCGCCCATGATCTCTTCTGGTGGTGGCGGTGCGTGGCGTTGGCGGTCAGAAGGCGAGGCGACGGTGGTGGTGGCGTGGCCGGATCGATCTTGGCCCTTGGGGCCTGGAGGCGACCGGTTGCTGCGCCTTCTCCTCCGCGTGACGGGGTCCACTTCGTCTGCAATTCCGAGAATATTTCTTTACTAGGATTTCTGAAACCAAAAACAGCAGAAAACAGCAACTGGCTCTTCGGCATCTTGTTAATAGGTTAGTTCCAGAAAATGCGTAAATACGACATATAATGTGTATAAAACATGTAGATATCATCAATAATGTAGCATGGAACATAAGAAATTATCGATACGTCGAGACGTATCCCCAGCTTAGTTCTGCTCGTCCCGAGCAGGCAAACGATAACAAGGATAATTTCTGGAGTGACATGCCATCATAATCTTGATCATACTATTGTAAACATATGTAATGAATGCAGTGATCAAAAACAATGGTAATGACATGAGAAAACAAATGAATCATAAAGCAATGACTTTTCATGAATAGTACTTCAAGACAAGCATCAATAAGTCTTGCATAAGAGTTAACTCATAAAGCAATAAATCAAAGTAAAGGTATTGAAGCAACACAAAGGAAGATTAAGTTTCAGCGGTTGCTTTCAACTTATAACATGTATATCTCATGGATAGTGTCAACATAGAGTAATATAACAAGTGCAATATGCAAGTATGTAGGAATCAATGCACAGTTCACACAAGTGTTTGCTTCTTGAGGTGGAGAGAGATAGGTAAACGACTCAACAATAAAAGTAAAAGAAAGGTCCTTCAAAGAGGAAAGCATCGATTGCTATATTTGTGCTAGAGCTTTTATTTTGAAAACATGAAACAATTTTGTCAACGGTAGTAATAAAGCATATGAGTTATGTAAATTATATCTTACAAGTTGCAAGCCTCATGCATAGTATACTAATAGTGCCCGCACCTTGTCCTACTTAGCTTGGACTACCGGATCTTCGCAATACACATGTTTCAACCAAGTGTCACAAAGGGTACCTCCATGCCGCTGTACAAAGGTCTAAGGAGAAAGCTCGCATTTTGGATTTCTCACTTTTGATTATTCTCAACTTAGACATCCATACCGGGACAACATGGACAACAGATAGTGGACTCCTCTTTAATGCATAAGCATGTGACAACAATTATTATTCTCATATGAGATTGAGGATATATGTCCAAAACTGAAACTTCCACCATGATTCATGGCTTTAGTTAGCGGCCCAATGTTCTCCTCTAACAATATGCATGCTCCAACCATTAAGGTGGTAGATCTCTCTTACTTCAGACAAGACGGACATGCATAGCAACTCACATGATATTCAACAAAGAGTAGTTGATGGCGTCCCCAGAAGCATGGTTATCGCACAACAAGCAACTTAATAAGAGATAAAGTGCATAAGTACATATTCAATACTACGATAGTTTTTAAGGCTATTTTGTCCCATGAGCTATATATTGCAAAGGTGAATGATGGAATTTTAAAGGTAGCACTCAAGCAATTTACTTTGGAATGGCGGAGAAATACCATGTAGTAGGTAGGTATGGTGGACACAAATGGCATAGTGGTTGGCTCAAGGATTTTGGATGCATGAGAAGTATTCCCTCTCGATACAAGGCTTAGGCTAGCAAGGTTATTTGAAGCAAACTCAAGGATGAACCGGTGCAGCAAAACTCACATAAAAGACATATTGTAAACATTATAGGACTCTACACCGTCTTCCTTGTTGTTCAAAACTCAATACTAGAAATTATCTAGACCTTAGAGAGACCAAATATGCAAACCAAATTTTAGCAAGCTCTATGTATTTCTTCATTAATGGGTGCAAAGTATATGATGCAAGAGCTTAAACACGAGCACAACAATTGCCAAGTATCACATTATCCAAGACATTTTAGAATTACTACATGTAGCATTTCCCGATTCCAACCATATAACAATTTAACGAAGAAGTTTCAACCTTCGCCTTGAACATTATGAGTAAAGCCTAAGGACATATTTGTCCATATGCAACAGCGGAGCGTGTCTCTCTCCATAAAGTGAATGCTAGGATCCATTTTATTCAAACAAAAACAAAAACAAAAACAAACCGCTCCAAGTAAAGAACAAAAGATGTGACTGAATAAAAATATAGTTCCAGGGGAGGAACCGATGATGTTGTCGATGAAGAAGGGATGCCTTGGGCATCCCCAAGCTTAGACGCTTGAGTCTTCTTAAAATATGCAGGGATGAACCACGGGGGCATCCCCAAGCTTAGAGCTTTCACTCCTCTTGATCATAGTATATCATACTCCTCTCTTGACCCTTGAAAACTTCCTTCACACCAAACTTCAAGCACACTCATTAGAGGGTTAGTGCACAATTAAAATTCACATATTCAGAGGTGACACAATCATTCTTAACACTTCTGGACATTGCATAAAGCTACTGGACATTAATGGATCAAAGAAATTCATCCAACATAGCAAATACGGCAATGCGAAATAAAAGGCAGAATCTGTCAGAACAGTCCGTAAAGACGAACCAGAAAGGTGCACTAGACTTGCTCAAATGGAAAAACTCAAAACTAATGAAAGTTGCGTACATATTTGAGGATCACGCTCGTAATTTTGCAGATTTTTTTGAATTTTCTACAGAGACTTATGCAAGAATTCGTGACAGACAGCAATGCTGTTTCTGCGCAGCGATCCCAAATATAACATCAACTTTAACATAGAAACTTTACTTGGCACAAAAACATGATAAGGAGAGGTTGCTACAGTAGTAAACAACTTCCAAGACTCAAATATAACAAAAATTGCTGTAGTAAAAACATGGGTTGTCTCCCATAAGCGCTTTCTTTCAGCTAGGCGCAGAAAGTGCAAATCAAGTAACATCAAGAGTAGAAGCATCAACATCATAACTTGTTCTAATAATAGAATCAAAAGGCAACTTCATTCTCTTTCTAGGGAAGTGTTCCATACCTTTCTTGAGAGGAAATTGATATCTAATATTACCTTCCCTCATATCAATAACAGCACCAACGGTTCGAAGAAAAGGTCTTCCCAACACAATGGGACAAGATGCATTGCATTCGATATCCAAGACAACAAAATCAACGGGGACAAGGTTATTGTTAACCGTAATGCGCACATTATCAATCCTCCCTAAAGGTTTCTTTTTAACATTATCGGCAAGATTAACATCCAAATAACAATTCTTCAATGGTGGCAAGTCAAGCATATCATAAATCTTTTTAGGCATAACGAAATACTTGCACCAAGATCACATAAAGCATTACATTCAAAGTCATTGAATTTCATTTTAATGATGGCCTCCCAACCATCTTCTAATTTTCTAGGAATAGAAGTTTCAAGTTTTAGTTTCTCTTCTCTAGCTTTTATGAGAGCATTTGTAATATGTTTTGTAAAGGCCAAATTTATAGCACTAGCATTAGGACTTTTAGCAAGTTTTTGTAAAAACTTTATAACTTCAGAGATGTGGCAATCATCAAAATCTAAATCATTATGAGCTACAGCAATGGGATCATTGTCCCCAAGGTTGGAAAAAATTTCAGCAGTTTTATCACAAGCAGTTTTAGCAATTTCAGGCAGTTTTGTACGCTTTGCACTAGGAGTAGAAACATTGCCAACACCAATTATTTTACCATTGATAGTAGGAGGTGCAGCAACATGTGAATCATTATCATTACTAATGGTGGTAATAGTCCAAACTTTAGCTACATTATTCTCTTTAGCTAGTTTTTCATTTTCTTCTCTATCCCACCTAGCACGCAATTCAGCCATTAATCTTATATTCTCATTAATTCTAACTTGGATGGCATTTGATGTAGTAGTAATCTTATTAGTCATAACTTTAAATTTTAATAGATCAACATCGGAGGCAAGTCTATCAACTCTAGAAGCAATAATATCAATTTTATCAAGCTTTTCCTCAACAGATTTGTTAAAAGCAGTTTGTGTACTAATAAATTCTTTAAGCATGGCTTCTAGGCCAGGGGGTACACTCCTATTATTATTGTAGGAATTCCCATAAGAATTACCATAACCATTACCATTAGCAGAAGGATATGGCCTATAGTTATTACCAGAATTGTTCCTATAAGCATTGTTGTTGAAATTATTATTTTTAATGAAATTCACATCAACATTTTCTTCTTGAGCAACCAATGAAGCTAAAGGAATATTATTTGGATCAACATTAGATCTACCATTCACAAGCATAGACATAATCACATCAATCTTATCACTCAAGGAAGAGGTTTCTTCAACAGAATTTACCTTCTTACCTTGTGGAGCTCTTTCCGTGTGCCATTCAGAGTAATTTATCATCATATCATCAAGAAGCTTTGTAGCCGCCCCAAAGTGATGGACATAAAGGTACCTCCAGCAGCTGAATCCAATAAATGCGAAGAAAAATTTAGTCCTGCATAGAAGGTTTGGATGATCATCCAAGTAGTCAGTCCATCGGTTGGGCAATTCTTTACCAAAGTTTTCATTCTCTCCCATGCTTGAGCAACATGTTCAGTATCTAATTGCTTAAAATTCATTATGCTACTTCTCAAAGATATAATTTTAGCGGGAGGATAATATCTACCAATAAAAGCATCCTTACATTTAGTCCATGAATCAATACTATTCTTAGGCAAAGATAGCAACCAATCTTTAGCTCTTCCTCTTAATGAGAAAGGAAACAATTTCAATTTAATAATATCACCATCTACATCCTTATATTCTTGCATTTCACAAAGTTCAACAAAATTATTAAGATGGGCAGCATCATCAGAACTAACACCAGAAAATTGATCTCTCATAACAAGGTTCATAAAGCAGGTTTAATTTCAAAGAATTCTGTAGTAGCAGGTGAGCAATAGGTGTGCATAGGAAATCATTATTATTTGTAGTTGTGAAGTCACACAACTTAGTATTTTCAGGGTATTCATTTTAGCAACAGTAAATAAAGCAAACTAGATAAAGTAAATGCAACTAATTTTTTTGTGTTTTTGATATAGAGAGCAAGACAATAAATAAAGTAAAACTAGCAACTAATTTTTTAGTATTTTGTTTAGGTGCAGCAAACAAAGTAGTAAATAGAATAAAACAAGACAAAAACAAAGTAAAGAGATTGGGAAGTGGAAACTCCCCTTGCAGCGTGTCTTGATCTCCCCGACAGAGCGCCGGAAAAAGAGCTTGATGGCGTGTAACTCACACGTTCGTTGGGAACCCCAAGAGGAAGGTATGATGCGCACGCAGCAAGTTTTCCTCAGAAAGAAACCAAATTTTATCGAACCAGGAGGAGCCAAGAAGCACGTTGAAGGTTGATGGTGGCGAAATGTGATGCGGCGCAACACCAGGGATTCGGCGCCAACGTGAAACCTGCACAACACAACCAAGTACTTTGCCCCAACGAAGCAGTGAGGTTGTCAATCTCACCGGCTTGCTGTAACAAAGGATTAACCGTATTGTGTGGAAGATGATTGTTTGCGAAGAAAACAGTAAAACAAGTATTGCAGTAGATTGTATGCGATGTAAAGAATAGGACCGGGGTCCACAGTTCACTAGAGGTGTCTCTCCCATAAGATTAAAGCATGTTGGGTGAACAAATTACAGTCGGGCAATTGACAAATAGAAAAGGGCATAACAATGCATATACATGATATGATAAATATAGTGAGATTTAATTGGGCATTACGACAAAGTACATAGACCGCCATCCAACATGCATCTATGCCTAAAAAGTCCACCTTCGGTTATCATCCGAACCCCTTCCAGTATTAAGTTGCAAGCAACAGACAATTGCATTAAGTATGGTGCGTAATGTAATCAACAACTACATCCTTAGACATAGCATCAATGTTTTATCCCTAGTGGCAGCACATTCACAACCTTAGAACTTTCACTGTCCCAGGTATCAATGGAGGCATGAACCCACTATCGAGCATAAATACTCCTCTTGGAGTTAAGAGCAAAAACTTGGCAGAGCCTCTACTAATAACGGAGAGCATGCAAGATCATAAACAACACATAAATAATAGATTGATAATCACCATAACATAGTATTCTCTATCCATCGGATCCACGACAAACACAACATATAGTATTACAGATAGATGATCTTGATCATGTTAGGCAGCTCACAAGATCCAACAATGAAGCACAATTAGGAGAAGACGACCATCTAGCTTTGCTATGGACCCATAGTCCAGCGGTGAACTACTCACTCATCACTCGGAGGCGATCATGGCGATGAAGAGTCCTCCGGAGATGATTCCCCTCTCGGCAGGGTGCGGAGGCGATCTCCGAATCCCGAGATGGGATTCGCGGCGGCGTCTGAAGGTTTTCCGTATCGTGGCTCGATCGGGGGTTTCGCGACGGAGGCTTTAAGTAGGCGAAAGGGTAGGTCAAAGGGCGTCACGGGGCCCACACACTAGGCGGCGCGGCCGGGGCTGGGGCCGCGCCGCCATGGTGTGTCCCCACCTCGTGGCCCCACTTCGTCTCCTCTTCGGTCTTCGGAAGCTTCGTGCAAAAATAGGACCTGGCGTTGATTTCGTCCAATTCCGAGAATATTTCTTTACTAGGATTTCTGAAACCAAAAACAGCAGAAAACAACAACGGCTCTTCGGCATCTTGTTAATAGGTTAGTTCCGGAAAATGCGTAAATACGACATATAATGTGTATAAAACATGTAGATATCATCAATAATGTAGCATGGAACATAAGAAATTATCGATACGTCGGACGTATCCTCAACAGCGGGCTGCCCTCGCAGCTGCGCTAGAGGTGGAAGATGTCGCATGGGCGCAGTCTGCCAGTGCAGGTGGCTACGGAGCGTCTCCAGGGGACAGAGCCGAGATGGCCTTCCGGGAGGTGGCCAGGGCCCGGCAGCATGCCAGGAACACCGAGATCGAGGCGTCAGCCGCGTCGGAGGCGTCGGATATCACGGACACCCACATGGCAGCGGAGGGTGTGTTGTGGCTGCGCCCGTGCAGCGGGAGGCCATGACCCTCAACCATCACGCTAGGAGGCGAGCGGTCCGCGACAGGATGCGCCGAGCAGCCGAGGCTATGCACAACAGCGACGAGGGCCAAGGAAGCTCCGTCGGTGAGGCCGGGGAGCGCGGAGGCCGGTGACCACCAAGTCAGCAAGGGCCTAACCCTCCCCCGAACTAACCCTCCCCCGGGTGGCGGCGCCGCGCTACTCCGGGGAGTCCCTCCGCACCGGCCTCTGGCCCCCTCCTTCCACTCCTTCCCCTCGCCGCTGCCGCCAGAGATGTCTCCGGGCAAAGCCCACGCGGCATGGCGGTGGTGGGGGGCTTCAGATGGTCGCGATTAGGGGGTGGGGGCGGCGCCCATGATCTCTTCTGGTGGTGGCGGTGCGTGGCGTTGGCGGTCAGAAGGCGAGGCGACGGTGGTGGTGGCGTGGCCGGATCGATCTTGGCCCTTGGGGCCTGGAGGCGACCGGTTGCTGCGCCTTCTCCTCCGCGTGACGGGATGCTCCATCCACATCACATGGGAGCCGAGGCGGCGGCTCCGGGCATGGTGGCGGCGACCTCCTCCCCGGAGGTGGACGGCCTCGTTGGGATCTAGGGTGGGGGATCTTGGGATCCCACACAGATCTCCGGCGGTGAAGATCCAGTCGACGACGAGTTTAGGGTGACAGGGCAGCCGGTGAAAACCGTGCTTCGCTCTCGGGGTTGGCGGATGATGGCGGCATCGCTTGGCGTCGTTACCTTGTCGAAGGCATCGTCTTTGCTTGTCTCGTCACTCCACTCGACGAGTTGGAGATGTGTGGCTGCCGGTGAAAATCGTGCTCCAACCCTGGTCATGGCGGGAGATGGCGACGTTACGCATCGTTACCTTCTTGAAGGCATCACCGTCGCAACCTGCATCTACTCACTCGTGCTGCTCCGGGGGAACTCTAGATCTGGGTCTCTTGGATAGGACGATGGCGATGCTACCTACGTCGTTCTACCTCTTGGGACATCATTTTTGGGAGCAGCGGCTGGATGTTGGTGGATGTTAGTGGAGTGGTATTCATCTACCACATTGTTGGCGCTGAGTCTCGGTGGCATGGTGCTACAGGGTATCAACGACGAATGCGGGATGATGTATGCGTGTAGGATGGTGAAGCCGTCTGGCGTCATGGTGGCATCGACGGCAGGTCTTGCAAGGTTAATGCGATGATCTCTCTTTAAGATGGAGTCGAGGAAGACGGCGGTAGCAACTTCTGTGGCGTGTGCATTGGCGTGCGCTGAGAGTCTGCTTGACTGGATGTGCTTCTCTTCTGCTATTGGACAGTTTGGGAAGACATTTGATTTTTTGGATGATGTGAGTTAGTTTATTGCCACCCCCTTCATCCCACTGGGTTTAGTGAGGTGGCTTCGAGGTTGATCTTTTGTATTGTTCTTGTAAGGTTTTGTGAATAATCTAATAAAAAAGGCCGTGTGCATCCTTTGGATGCAGAAGGTACGGTGATTTCTCCCCATTTCGAAAAAAGTAATTTAGATTAGATTAGTTTTAATTATGATTTAATAGCAATGAAGATGCACCTTAATTATTTTCTATAAGAAAAAGTTGGGCTACACACCCACTGAACTGGGCAAACGGCGGCCGCGTGCGTTGCCGCAAACATTGCGTTTTCAACCGCGGCGGACAACAACGGCCATACCACCGAGTAGTTGTTTCTTTTTAGACGTCTCCTTCCACATATCAGGTGCGTCGATGGTACATATGCAAGGAAAGAATAATAGTTCCTCTATCTTAAAGTAGATGTCAATATAATATGAAATGCACACCATATAAAAGTATACTTCATAATTGTTCTAAAAAACACTGATTTGGGATAATAAATGTCATTATATTTTTCATATAGTTAGTTAATGTTGAATGTAGATGGGCTGCAGTCCACTAAGGCAGCCCATGTAGTCTACAATTTCTGAAATCTCAAGGCTCATCACGTTGGCAGCTTGGGACAGCCTTGGGGGACAAAGTTTAGTCTCACATTGCTAGTTTGGAGGGAGTTGGAGTGGTATATAAGGGATGCTCTTCTAGTCCTTCCAAGTGAGTGTAGAAGGAGCCCTCGCGCACTCCTCCTCCTCCGCCCGCCCCGCTGCGGCTTGTCTCGTCTCGTCACGCACGTCGTATTTCGTGACTCGAGTTCGAGTTCGAGTTCGAGTTCGAGACACACTCAAGAAAGCCTAAATGTCGGCTCTCCTCCCAGGCTATACAAGGAGACAGATCAGATCTGGAGTACACACCTCTCAGAACTCTCTAGTCCATCTCTCTCACGAAGTTCCTTTTGTTGTGCTACTCTCTAGTCTTCCCCATCCCGGCGACTGCGTGCACAGCCGTCTGATAAGTCTCCAACGTATCGATAATTTCTTATGTTCCATGCTACTTTATTGATGATACCTACATGTTTTATGCACATTATATGTCGTATTTACGCATTTTGGAACTAACCTATTAACAAGATGCGAAGAGCCATTGCTGTTTTTCTGCTGTTTTTGGTTTCAGAAATCCTAGTAAGGAAATATTCTCGGAATTGGACGAAATCACCGCCCAGGGTCCTATTTTTGCATGAAGCTTCCCAGAAGACCGAAGGAGTTGAAGTGGGGCCACGAGGTGGCCGGGTGTGAGGGCGGCGCGCCGGGGCCCTGGCCGCGGCCTGTCCCCTGGGCCCTCGTGCCGCCTCTTGACCCCTTTCGCCTACTTAAAGCCTCGTCGCGAAAACCCCGGTCGAGGCCACGATACGGAAAACCTTCCGGGGACGCCGCCGCCGCGAATCCCATCTCGGGGATTCGGGAGATCGCCTCCGGCACCTGCCGGAGAGGGATTCATCTCCCGGAGGACTCTTCATCGCCATGATCTCCGGAGTGATGAGTGAGTAGTTCACCCCTGGACTATGGGTCCATAGCAGTAGCTAGATGGTCGTCTTCTCCAAATTGTGCTTCATTGTTGGATCTTGTGAGCTGCCTAACATGATCAAGATCATCTATCTGTAATTCTATATGTTGTGTTTGTCGGGATCCGATGGATAGAGAATACTATGTTATGGTGATTATCAATCTATTGTTTATGTGTTGTTTATGATCTTGCATGCTCTCCGTTATTAGTAGAGGCTCTGGCCAAGTTTTTGCTCTTCACTCCAAGAGGGAGTATTTATGCTCGATAGTGGGTTCATGCCTTCATTGACACTGGGACAGGAAAGTTCTAACGTTGTGATGTGATGTTGCCACTAGGGATAAAACATTGATTCTATGTCTAAGGATGTAGTTATCGATTACATTACGCACCATACTTAATGCAATTGTCTGTTGCTTTGCAACTTAATACTGAATGGGGTTCGGATGATAACCTGAAGGTGGACTTTTTAGGTATAGATGCAGTTGGATGGCGGTCTATGTACTTTATCGTAATGCTGGATTAAATCTCACTATATTTATCATATCATGTATATGCATTGTTATGCCCTTCTCTATTTGTCAATGTAATTTGTTCACCCAACATGCTTTTATCTTATGGGAGAGACACCTCTAGTGAATTGTGGACCCGGTCCTATTCTTTACATAGCATACAATCTCTGCAATACTTGTTTCTTGTTTTCTTGCAAACAATCATCTTCCACACAATACGGTTAATCCTTTGTTACGACAAGCGGTGAGATTGACAACCTCAGCATTTCGTTGGGGCAAAGTACTTTGGTTTTGTTGTGCAGATTCCACGTTAGCGCCGGAATCTCTGTTGTTGCGCCGCATCACATTTCGCCACCATCAACCTTCAACGTGCTTCTTGGCTCCTCGGATTCGATTAAACCTTGGTTTCTTTCGAGGGAAAACTTGCCTTTGTGCGCATCATACCTTCCTCTTGGGGTTCCCAACGGACGTGTACATCTACGCGCATCAAGCACTTTTTCTGGCGCCGTTTCCGGGGATCTGAAGAAAAGTTACACCACAAAAATATCTATCTCCCACGTCAACTGCACGCAGGCTTCGGCGCCGTTGCGGGAGATCAAGACACGCTGGGGAGTCTCCACTTCTCAATCTCTTTACTTTGTTTTTGTCTTGCTTTATTTTATTTACTACTTTGTTTGCTGCACCTAAACAAAACACAAAATTAGTTGCTAGTTTTACTTTATTTACTGTCTTGCTCTCTTTATCAAAAACACACAAAAAAATTAGTTACTTGTCTTTATTTACCTAGTTTACTTTTACTACTGCTATCATGAGTAATCCTGAAGTTGAAGTTCGTTCTTTTAAGCAGCAAGGTGGAGAAAGTTTTAAGGATGCTTGGTATAGAATTAGTAATGCTCATCATAGGTGCACACTCCACCACTATCCTTCTTAGGAACTTTTATGTTGGTTTATCTAGTTGGAATAGATATGTTCTTGATACTCTTTCGGGAGGTAATTTCTAGGTACTCCCGCTTTAGAAGCTAGTTGCATCATTGAGAGTCTAGTTGGAATACCACCTGTTAATGAAGTTAAAATTGAAATCTCTCTTGAGGATGTTATGAAAAAATTGGAAACCATAGAGAAAATTTTTCCAAGTATTGAAACTAAATTGGAAATGTTATTGGAAAAAACTGATGAACTTGATAAATCCTTAGGAGTAATTGATGAAAGAATTAGTGTCCTAGGAACTGTGTTGTCCATGATAATCAAACCAATAGGATTGATGAACTTGAAAAAGCTATGGGAACCTTGGGTTCAACCTTTTCTTCTCTCAAGTATAATGAGAAAGCTTATGTGGGTAGAGAGCAAAAATTCATGTATGCCTCTAAATTGCCTAAACAAAAGAATTATTATAGGCCTAAAATTACTAAAACTCCTAGCACCACCATAGAAAATTTAGATAATGGAGCACCTAAAGTACCCTCTGCAATAAGTTGTGTTTGCATGAAGAACAATAATGTTGATGCTTCTACTCTTGATGTTACTTGATTTGCACTTTATAGTTGAAAGGCGTTAAAGAAAAGCGCTTATGGGAGACAACCCATGTTTTTACTACAGTAATTTGTTTTATATTTGAGTCTTGGAAGTTGTTTACTACTGTAGCAATCTCTCCTTATCATGTTTTTGTGCCAAGTAAAGTTTCTATGTTATAGTTGATGTTATATTTGGGATCGCTGCGCGAAACAGCATTGCTGTCTGTCACGAATCTGGGCACAAGTCTCTGTAGAAAATTCGAACAAATCTGCCAATTTACGAGCGTGATCCTCAGATATGTACGCAACTTTCATTAGTTTTGGGTTTTTCCATTTGAGCAAGTCTGGTGCCATTTTAAAATTCGTCTTTACGAACTGTTCATTTTTACAGATTCGCCTTTTATTTCGCATTGCCATATTTGCTATGTTGGATGAATTTCTTTGATCCATTAATGTCCGGTAGCTTTGTGCAATGTCCCGAAGTGTAAAGAATGTTTGTGTCATCTCTGAATGTGTGAATTATTAATTGTGCACTAACCCTCTAATGAGTTTGCTTGAAGTTTGGTGTGAAGGAAGTTTTCAAGGGTCAAGAGAGGAGTATGATATACTATGATCAAGAGGGTGAAAGCTCTAAGCTTGGGGATGCCCGTGGTTCACCCCTGCATATTATAAGAAGACTCAGCGTCTAAGCTTGGGGATTCCCAAGGCATCCCCTTCTTCATCGACAACATCATCGGGTTCCTCCCTGAAACTATATTTTTATTCGGTCACATCTTGTGTTCTTTACTTGGAGCGGCGGTTTGTTTTTGTTTTTGTTTTGTTTGAATAAAATGGATCCTAGCATTCACTTTGTGGGAGAGACACGCTCCGCTGTTGCATATGGACAAATATGTCCTTAGGCTTTACTCATAATGTTCAAGGCGAAGTTTCTTCTTCGTTAAATTGTTATATGGTTGGAATTGGAAAATGCTACATGTAGTAATTCTAAAATGTCTTGGATAATGTGATACTTGGCAATTGTTGTGCTCATGATTAAGCTCTTGCATCATATGCTTTGCACCCATTAATGAAGAAATACATAGAGCTTGCTAAAATTTGATTTGCATATTTGGTCTCTAAGGTCTAGATAATATCTAGTATTGAGTTTTGAACAACAAGGAAGGCGGTGTAGAGTCTTATAATGTTTACAATATGTCTTTTATGTGAGTTTTGCTGCACCGTTTCATCCTTGAGTTTGCTTCAAATAACCTTGCTAGCCTAAACCTTGTATCGAGAGGGAATACTTCTCATGCATCCAAAATCCTTGAGCCAACCACTATGCCATTTGTGTCCACCATACCTACCTACTACATGGTATTTCTCCGCCATTCCAAAGTAAATTGCTTGAGTGCTACCTTTAAAATTCCATCATTCACCTTTGCAATATATAGCTCATGGGACAAAATAGCCTTAAAAACTATCGTAGTATTGAATATGTACTTATGCACTTTATCTTTTATTAAGTTGCTTGTTGTGCGATAACCATGCTTCTGGGGAACGCCATCAACTATTCTTTGTTGAATATCATGTGAGTTGCTATGCATGTCCGTCTTGTCTGAAGGATCTATCACCTTAATGATTGGAGCATGCATATTGTTAGAGAAGAACATTGAGCCGCTAACTAAAGCCATGAATCATGGTTGAAGTTTCAGTTTTGGACATATATCCTCAATCTCATATGAGAATAATAATTGTTGCTACATGCTTATGCATTAAAGAGGAGTCCATTATCTGTTGTCCATGTTGTCCGGTATGGATGTCTAAGTTGAGAATAATCAAAAGCGAAATCCAAAATGCGAGCTTTCTCCTTAGACCTTTGTACAGGCGGCATGGAGGTACCTCTTTGTGACACTTGGTTGAAACATGGCATTGCAAAGATCCGGTAGTCCAAGCTAAGTAGGACAAGGTGCGGGCACTATTAGTATACTATGCATGAGGCTTGAAACTTGTAAGATATAATTTACATAACTCATATGCTTTATTACTACCGTTGACAAAATTGTTTCATGTTTTCAAAATAAAAGCTCTAGCACAAATACAGCAATCGATGATTTCCTCTTTGAAGGACCTTTCTTTTACTTTTATTGTTGAGTCAGTTTACCTATCTCCCTCCACCTTAAGAAGCAAACACTTGTGTGAACTGTGCATTGATTCCTACATACTTGCATATTGCACTTGTTATATTACTTTATGTTGACAATATCCATGAGATATACATGTTATAAGTTGAAAGCAACCGCTGAAACTTAATCTTCCTTTGTGTTGCTTCAACACCTTTACTTTGATTTATTGCTTTATGAGTTAACTCTAATGCAAGACTTATTGATGCTTGTCTTGAAGTACTATTCATGAAAAGTCTTTGCTTTATGATTCAGTTGTTTACTCATGTTATTACCATTGTTTTGATCGCTGCATTCATTACATATGTTTACAAATAGTATGATCAAGATTATGATGGCATGTCACTAGAAATTATCTTTGTTATCGTTTTACCTGCTCGGGACGAGCAGAACTAAGCTTGGGGATGCTTGATCGTCTCCAACGTATCGATAATTTCTTATGTTCCATGCTACTTTATTGATGATACCTACATGTTTTATGCACATTATATGTCGTATTTCATTTTTGGAACTAACCTATTAACAAGGCCGATTCTTTTCTGCTGTTTTTGGTTTCAGAAATCCTAGTAAGGAAATATTCTCGGAATTGGACGAAATCAAATCCCCGGGTCCTATTTTTGCAAGAAGCTTCAGAAGACCGAAGGAGTCGAGTGGGGCCACGAGGTGGCCAGGTGACACGGCGCGGCCCGGGCCACGGCCGCGCGGCTGTCCCCTGGGCCCTCGTGCCGCCTCTTGACCTGCCCTTTCGCCTACTTAAAGCCTCCGTCGCGAAACCCCAGTCCGAGAGCCACGATCGGAAAACCTTCCAGAGACGCCGCCGCCGCGAATCCCATCTCGGGGGATTCAGGAGATCGCCTCCGGCACGGAGAGGGGATTCATCTCCCGGAGGACTCTTCATCGCCATGATCGCCTCCGGAGTGATGAGTGAGTAGTTCACCCTGGACTATGGGTCCATAGCAGTAGCTAGATGGTCGTCTTCTCCAAATTGTGCTTCATTGTTGGATCTTGTGAGCTGCCTAACATGATCAAGATCATCTATCGTAATTCTATATGTTGTGTTTGTCGGGATCCGATGGATAGAGAATACTATGTTATGGTGATTATCAATCTATTGTTTATGTGTTGTTTATGATCTTGCATGCTCTCCGTTATTAGTAGAGGCTCTGGCCAAGTTGTTGCTCTTAACTCCAAGAGGGAGTATTTATGCTCGATAGTGGGTTCATGCCTTCATTGACACCTGGGACAGTGACAGAAAGTTCTAAGGTTGTGATGTGCTGTTGCCACTAGGGATAAAACATTGATTCTATGTCTAAGGATGTAGTTGTCGATTACATTACGCACCATACTTAATGCAATTGTCTGTTGCTTTGCAACTTAATACTGAATGGGGTTCGGATGATAACCTGAAGGTGGACTTTTTAGGCATAGATGCGGTTGGATGGCGGTCTATGTACTTTGTCGTAATGCCCGGATTAAATCTCACTATATTTATCATATCATGTATATGCATTGTTATGCCCTTCTCTATTTGTCAATTGCCCGAGTGTAATTTGTTCACCCAACATGCTTTTATCTTATGGGAGAGACACCTCTAGTGAACTGTGGACCCCGGTCCTATTCTTTACATAGCATACAATCTATTGCAATACTTGTTTTACTGTTTTCTTGCAAACAATCATCTTCCACACAATACGGTTAATCCTTTGTTACGGCAAGCCGGTGAGATTGACAACCTCACTGTTCGTTGGGGCAAAGTACTTTGGTTTGTTGTGCAGATTCCACGTTGGCGCCGGAATCCCGTTGTTGTGCCGCATCACATTTTGCCACCATCAACCTTCAACGTGCTTCTTGGCTCCTGGTTCGATTAAACCTTGGTTTCTTTCGAGGGAAAACTTGCCACGTGCGCATCATACCTTCCTCTTGGGGTTCCCAACGGACGTGTACATCTCTACGCGCATCAAGCATTTTTCTTGCCGGGGATTGAAGAAAAGTTACACCACAAAAATATCTATCTCCCACGTCAATGCACGTCGCCTCAGCCTCAAAATCCGAAACCCCGCCATTGAGATCCTGCACCGGGAGACGAGCGATAAGGTTTTTGGGAGCGTCTCGGCGCGACTGCTGTTCGTGCTTTTCTTCGCCGGTTCGACTTCGACATCGACGACTACTACACCATCGGCAACATCAACAATTGGTGCTGCTGCTTGGTGCGACCTTCCCGTCGATGATGTTTTCTCTCCTACCTTACCTTTGTTCCATGTTCAGATCTAATGCATGTGCTTAGTCTGATGTGTGTGGTTAAGTATGCTTGTGCATCTGTCATGTTGTTTTCAATAATTAATCTCACATGGAAATGGCCTAATAATCTAACAATCCAAAAACCTTATATGCTTAGGCAATTTTCTGCGCTCAAACCGAGCTCGTTTACGGGTTCTCATTTCAAGAGATGGCAGAATAAGACCCTCTTGTGGCTCACTTCTATGGGCGTGCACCGAGTTGCGGAAGGTACTCCCAGAGGTCCGCTACTGCGGAAGAGGATAAAGCGTTCGGGAATGCCACCGTAATCTTTGTAGGTGCCGTCCTAAGTGTGCTTGGAGACAAGTTGGTTGATGTTTATCTGCACATCCTGAATGGGAAGGAACTGTGGGATGCACTGGACGCTAAGTTTGATGCTGCCGATGCCGGATGTGAACTGTATGCTATGGAGCAGTTCAATGACTACATAATGGTTGATAACCGATCTGTAGTAGAATAGGCTCATGAGATACAGATCATGGCAAAGGAACTAGAGCTCCTCAAGTGTGTGCTACCGGACAAGTTTGTCGCGGGATGCATTGTCGCTAAGCTCCCCCCTTCATGGAGGAACTTTGCCACTTCTCTGAAACATCAGAGGCATGAGTTCTCTGTTGAGAATATCATGGGCTCTCTGGATGTTGAGGAGAAGGCGAGCAAAAGACAAACACTGGAGGAACCGAGGACGTTCTGCTGCCAATATGGTGCAGAAAAATGCCCACAAGTCCAAAGGAAAGAACAAATGAGTCTCCCAGACTACCAACTTCAAGAAGAAGGGGAAAACAGAGAAGAAAGATCCTTCCTGGGTGTGTAGCGAGACAGGCCATTGGGCTAATCGCTGTCCACAACTCAAAGGAAAGAAAGGTCAGGCTGGACAGAACTCAAATTATGTCAACATGGTCATTGGCAACACAGGTGAAGGAACTACAGGGTATGGTAATATATTACCTACTGTTCTTTCGGTGTTTCAGCCCACAGAATGGTGGGTTGATACAGTGCTAATGTTCATGTGTGTGCTGACATCTCCATGTTTACCTCTTATCAGGCCCGAGGTTCCTCAGTAATGATGGGGAATGGGTTACATGCTACTGTTCGTGGTGTTGGCACAGTAGATCTGAAGTTTACTTCGGGAAATATTGTGCAACTGAAGAACGTGCTGCATGTCCTTTCCATCAAGAAGAATCTCGTTAGTGGCTCCCGTCTTATGAAAGATGGGTTTGAGTTGGTGTTTGAGTCTAATAAAGTTGTATTGTCTAAGTATGCAACTTTTGTTGGAAAGGGCTATGAATGTGAGGGAATGTTTCGCTTCTCTCTAGAAGACTTCTGTGATAATGTTGTGAACCATGTAAGTACTAGTGTTAATGAAACTAATGTTTGGCATTCACGACTTTGTCATATTAATTTTGGTTGTATGTCGCGACTTCCTGATATGAGTTTAATTCTGAAATTCACCTTTGTCAAAGGCTCTAAGTGTCATGCTTGTGTGCAAGCAAAGCAGCCCCGCAAGCCTCACAAGCCTGCGAAGAAAAGAAACTTGGCACCACTAGATCTCATACATTCAGATCTATGTGAGATGAATGGTGAGTTGACAAGAGGTGGAAAGAATATTTCATGACTTTGATTGATGATTTCACTAGGTACTGTTATGTGTATGTCCTGAAAACTAAAGATGAGGCTCTTGATTTCATTAAAATCTATAAGGCTAAAGTTGAGAACCAACTTGAAAGAAAGATAAAAAGGGTTCAGTCCGATCGTGGTGGAGAGTACTTTTATAATGAGTTCAATTTATTTTGTGCGGAACATGGTATAATCCATGAGAGGACGCCTCCCAATTCCCCACAATCCAGTGGGATTGCGGAAAGGAAAAACCGTACTCTAACAGATTTGGTTAACGTCATGTTAGATGTTTTGGGTTTATCCAAGGAATGGTGGGGGAGGCTATATATATATTGAATCCGTGTCATGTCCTAAACCGTGTTCCAACCAAGAATAAAGAGATTACCCCTGATGAGGAATGGGAAAAGAAAAGGCCATCACTCTCCTACCTACGAACTTGGGGCTGTTTGGCTAAAGTGAATTTGCCAATCACCAAGAAGCGAAAGCTTGGACCAAAAACCGTGGACTGTGTCTTTCTTGGCTATGCTGCCCATAGAATTGCTTATAGATTTCTTGTGGTGAAATCTGGAGTGGACGACATGAATGTTGGCACCATCTTTGAATCAAGAGATGCTACATTCTTTGAGGATATATTTCCTATAAGAGATATGCATGGCATGTCTAGATGGGAATCTGATCCAATACATGAAACTCCTATGGAGTCTGATGAGGAATCTGATGATGAGAGTTCAGATTCTGATGAAGATGACAATGAAGCTCCCACAAGGAGTAAGAGACAAAGGATTGCAAAGTCTTTTGGCAAAGATTTCATTGTGTATCTTGTGGATGATACTCCCACTACCATTTCAGAAGCTCTCGCATCTCCGATGCGGACTACTGGAAGGAAGCGGTTCAAAGCGAGATGGATTCCATCTTGGCTAATGGAACGTGGGAGTTAACTGAGCGTCCTTATGGGTGCAAACCTGTAGGATGTAAATGGGTATTTAAGAAGAAGCTTCGAGCTGATGGTACTATTGAGAAGTAAAAAGCTCGGCTTGTAGCCAAAGGCTATACCCAAAAGGAAGGCGAAGATTTCTTCGATACCTACTCACCTGTGGCGAGATTGACCACCATTCGAGTACTACTGTCATTAGCTGCCTCACACGGTCTTCTCGTTCATCAAATGGACGTTAAGACGGCTTTCCTAACTGGAGAGTTGGGCGAGGAAATTAACATGAAACAGCCTGATGGTTTTGTACTAGAAGGTCAAGAAAGAAAGGTGTGTAAATTAAAGAAATCTTTGTATGGTCTCAAACAAGCACCCAAACAATGGCATGAGAAATTTGAAAGAACTTTGACATCTGTGGGCTATGTTGTTAATGAAGCCGACAAATGTGTGTACTACCACCATGGTGGGGGTGAGGGAGTTGTCCTATGCTTGTATGTGATGACATACTAATTTTTGGGACAGGTCTCAAAGTGATTGAGGAGGTAAAAACCTTCTTATCTCAGTGTTTCGAGATGAAAGATCTTGGAGAAGCTGATGTTATATTGAGCATCAAGTTATTGAGAGATGGGAATAATGGGATTACACTTATGCAATCTCATTATGTTGAGAAGGTGTTGAGCAGATTTGGCTATGCTGATTGCAAATCTTCTCTCACACCTTATGATCCTAGTGTCTTGCTTTGAAAGAATGAAAAGGCAACTAGAGATCAATTAAGATACTCTCAAATCATTGGTTCACTCATGTATTTAGCTTGTGCTACGAGGCCTGATATCTCGTTTGATGTATGCAAACTTATCCGGTTTGTGGCCAACCCGGAGATGATCATTGGCATGCTCTTGAGAGAGTGGTGCGCTATCTAAAGGGAACCATGAGTTATGGAATTCATTATACGGGTATCCAAGAGGACTTGAAGGGTATAGTGATTCCAATTGGATTTCAGATGCTAAGATGAAGGCCACAAGTGGATATGTTTTCACTCTTGGTGGTGGCGCTGTTTCCTGGAAGTCTTGCAAGCATACCATCTTAACGAGGTCAACTATGGAAGCAGAACTCACAACATTAGATACAGCTACCGTCGAAGCGGAATGACTTTGTGAGCTCTTGATGGACTTGCCTATGATTGAAAAACCAATACCGTCCATCCTCATGAACTGTGATAATCAAACTGTGATTATCAAAGTGAAAATTTCTAAGGATAATATGAAAAGTTCCAAACATATCAAGAGGAGATTGAAGTCTGTCAGAAAACTGAAGAACTCCGGAGTGATAGCATTGGATTATGTCCAAAGTGCTAAAAATCTGGCAGATCCTTTCACAAAAGGACTATCAAGAAACATGATAGACCTTGCATCGAGGGAGATGGGTTTGAGACCCACTTGAGTTGCCGAGGGGGTAACCCAACCTATGTGATCGGAAATTCCGTGAACTAGGACCTGGGAAAACAAACCGGAGTAACTGAGTTGAGAGAAAATTTAATACTCCCACTCCGCTGCAGATGCAATTCTCTCATAGTTACTATAAGGCAGGTTGACAATGTCTTAATGTGTTCTGAGTGGCTCTTGATGAGCGAAGACGATGTCCTACAGGGCGATCTTTGAAGAACACACCTATACGAGTGACACTACTGGTCATAGTGTGGGAGATTTGGGTGAATCTCTAGTAAGCTCATGAAGGGCCGAGGAGTATGACTTATAAGCTCCACCCGAGGGGAGTGCTATGGTAGCCTAGTACCGTGCCGACATTGAGTAAAACTTGCTGCACAAAGACTGACAATTCAAGGCATAGTCCATTTTTCAGTTGTAGTCAAGCGTAGCTCCTTGTCTAGGTGGAAGTTCAACTTAACAGTCTCCACTGAAGTGCAGGTATATTGTGAATGGAACTAATGTGTCATCTGATGTGTATATGAGATCTGGTGAGGGATTGTTGAATGTAGATGGGCCGCAGTCCAGTAAGGGAGCCCATGTAGTCTACAATTCCTGAAATCTAAAGGCCCATCACGTTGGCAGCTTGGGACAGCCTTGGGACAAAGTTTAGTCCCACATAGCTAGTTGGGAGGGAGTTGGAGTGGTATATAAGAGCTGCTCTTCTAGTCCTTCCAAGTGAGTGAGAATAGAAGGAGCCCTCGCGCACTCCTCCTCCTCCGCCCGCCCCGCCTCGGCTCGGCACGTCACGTCACGCACGCACGTCGCGTTTCGTGACTCGAGTTCGAGTTCGAGTTCGAGACACACTCAAGGAAGCCTAAATTTTTGCTTGGTGCACCAACTGAGTTGGGTACGTGTCGACCTGCATGTGCATGCTCGCCGCATGTCCCTGACTTCCTACGCGTGGCAACGCGATCGGGTCGGCTCTCCTCCCAGGCTATACAAGGAGACATATCAGATCTGGAGTACACAGCTCTTAGAACTCTCTAGTCCGTCTCTCTCACAAAGTTCTTGCGCTACTCTCTAGTTTCCCCATCCCGGCTGCGTGCACAACCGTCGGAGAGCAGGCCTCGAACCCCGTCCATTGAGATCCTGCACCGGAGGCAGACGATAAGGTTTTGGGGAGCGTCTCGCGGCGCTCGCTTGTCGTGCACTTCTTCGCCGATTCGACTGCTTCATCGACAGATCCGACTACACCATGGGCGACATCAACAATTCCCATGGTGGTCTTCTTTATTCTGGTGCGACCTTCGGTCGCGATGTACATGCTCCTACCTTGCACTGATATTTGTTCCATGTTCAGATCTGATGCATGTGCTTAGTCCGATGTGTGTGGTTAAGTATGCTTGTGCATCTGTCATGTTGTTTTCGATAATTAATCTCACACGAAAAATACTTAATAATCTAACAGTTGAAGTTTAAACTTAAACAAAACTATATAGTACATCCTATTTTGGGAGAGAGGAAATACGTACATCACGCAGTTGTTCTGAACACAACTGAAAGAAAGAGAACCGAACTAATCTTTCTAAGATAGTTTTAGGGATATAAATATGGAGTGAAACACTGAACACGTGTCCATCTTGACCAACCGACGAGCCAGCGTCTCGTGGTACTGCAGCTCGCATCGCGGTTGGGGAGAAAGGATTAGCAGCGAGCTGTACCTCGCGTGGTGTTGCAGACTGTCGGACGAGGAACCGGGCGAGGTGCCGGTGTCGTGCGTGATGGGGCGGAGGGGCGCGGAGGAGAGCGAGGCGGACATCATGGCGTACGTGGTGTCGCCGGGTGGTGTCGTAGAAGAAGAGAGGCTCTGGATGCTGCACCTCGTCGACGCCATGCCCAAGTCTGCGGAGACAGCGCTGGGACGAGTTCATCAACATGGCCAAACCGGCAGCTTAATAACGATTGGATGAATAAGTCTTGAAGTCGCCGCTCGTTTCTTCCTAGCATACATGCTGACAGAGAATGGGGCTCGTCTGTGTCGTCTAAGCAGAGAAGGCGGTGGCGTTTTGGATTTGTGTTGTGGACTTGTGGCCGTACTCTTTTTAGGCAGTGTTGGCTTTGCCGTTGATTCCAAGTTGGCCGCTCCTGCTGCTGATTGCTTGCTAGCTGATGCAGTTGCTCCTTGCTCATGATCTTGTTTTCAGATTTTGCTTCTGCTCTTGCTATGAAAATGGAGAGTTCCTTTTAGCTATGAAAAAATAGAGAATTGGTAGAAAGAAATTATTATTGTGTATTTTTTCGTGACTTTTTCGTTGTGTTGCATCTCTGTTAGATACATAAAAAAGATTATACAGATATAAACATATTAAAGATTTAATATTTGTGGATCCTTCTGATGTATCCAGACTTCACAAAGCATTGCATTTCATTTCATAAATCCGGCAGCCACACATGAACTTTGGAACTGGAAGTGCCATGAATAAAACTTGGTTCTCCAAACCCGCACCAACGTTCTCCCCCGCCTGCACCGCAACGCCCGCTGGCGACATATCCACCGACCTTAGCTTTCTCCGACACTCAGCAGCCTTCGCCGCCCTCCCGACCCACTCATATTTCTCTTTTTACACATGTCACAAACAAAGTGTCCTTTTTTCTACTACAAAATTTTGTGTATATACATAGAATGTGATGTACACCGAGATTTTTTTTGGAATTTTTTAACATTCTGAAACACTTTTAAAATGAATTTTTCATAATGGTAGACATATAGACCTATCAGCTAAACAACATGTCCATCCATCCTTTATCACAGGCTATCAACAAATTGTATCATGGCACCTGACAGAGCTAAAACTCGGAGGAAGAAATACAGCCCAGCCGAAGCAGCCTGCTATTGCATCAGTAAAATTACAGCAATGACATAACATAGCATCGAATCGGCAGACAGACTGCTAGAATTATAGCTACTCAGTGTCAAGGATAGCCGGAAGTTACAAAACTTAGGTTACAAGATCCCTGGATACATGTAACAACCACTAAATATTGCAAAATTATAACTAGAAGTTCTCCAGGCAATGCTGAATCCTGCTAATGCTTGCCACAAAAACGACCACTTGATTTACTGACATGTATAGAGGATGCAATGTTTCCACCACTGATTCAAGTATGGCGATCCATGAACTTCTCAATTGCCACCGAAAAGGCAGCAAAACCCGCACAGCCCATACAAGCAGCTTGAGGGCCACCTGCAAGGAAATAAAAATTTCCTTAGAGGATGAACTTTCGAATCGAGCCACATAACGAACAACAGCATAGGATGTTGGACGTGCTAGAGCGATTGGTAATTGCTGTCCAAGGTTTTGTCTTCATTCATAAGACCTATTTACTCCTAAAATTAGCTGGATCATAAGTACCAAACAATTATTTCAAAAGAAGCGATCACAACATTGGCTAAGCAGTAAAAAATTAAGTTATAGATGAGGAAAGTTATCAAAACACCATAACAGGCATAAGTATCTCCAAACTCCCAAGTACCACAAAGTATCTGAATTATGAGAATAGAGAATTTGGGACATAAACTGATGGCTGGGCACACCGACTTCATGTTCGAGTAAGATTGAGTGTGCTCAGTCCCTTTCCTACATCCGTAACGAAATGTCGGCTCATCCAACTCAAGTCAACCTAAACATCTCTAATGATCGCATCCAGGGAAATAAACTTGAGAGCACAGACTGATTCATGGTAAAATTATGTTGGATCCCATTCACAATTATTACAGAAAAAACTTACCTTTCACAGCTAAAGCTCCTCCTGTGACACAACCAGCTACTGCTGAATTGGTAACGTCATGCCTTGCCCGAGCCTGCCACATCATGACAATTCAAAGTATCCAAATAAGTATAAATTCTTAAAAACTGCGCACAATTGAAAAAAAAACGTCGCATTGCATCTACCTTCTCTACGACACATTCAACTGCAGAGAAAATCAGGCCCATTACTGCAAAGGTCTTAGCATTGCCCATACTTCTCCTTCCCATCTGCTTTGCCTGGTAGACTATTTGTTGCCTTGCTGTCATCTCCTCTGCCATGACTGGATTCTCCAAAGCTCCAAGAAATAGTCCCATCATTACACCAAGACCACCACCTATCAAATGTAAGCAATGCAGTCAACAACAGTTTTGCATACTCCATAAGTCCACAGTATGAAGCATTATGCAGATGTAACTAGTCCCCATGTGGGATAAGCCCTGATACTCCAGGCTGTTTAGAAGGCAAAAAAAAAAAATTTGGGCAAGCATAAGAACACTACTCCCTCTGTCCCCATTTAGGTGGCGCCCTCATTTTTCTTTAGTAGTAAAAAAATAGCTATTAATGCAAGAAATTTTTGTCATAAAATTATATCATTTAAATATTTTTTCGAATAGTAATTTGATGATATAACATTATAGTATATAACATATATTTCATTAGTTATAAATTAATGGTCAAAGCTGGAAGTAGAAATGTGTGTGTGCCAAGTAAATAGGTACTGAGGCAGTATAGTCATTAGCCAACATGGCTTCTACCTTAGTTACCAAATGCCAAACTTTAAGGAAATACTGATACTCACGGCATCGACGTCACTGGTTCTATCCTCGAAACCATCAACAAATAAGTCATTACACAAAGCAAAATTGGACGATATATACTTCTACATCATAGGTTGATGCAAAAAAGATTGCGCATCCTTAATCCTTGACCCTACAAAAGCTCTTTCAGATTTGTAAAAACTTGGTTTTTCTTAATCCTTGACCATCTGACTGACTTGTAAAGACAAACTCTTCAAAGTTAAGTTAAGTATCTGAAAGGCAAAATACGCAGCCACATACACTATATGCTTCGACTCTGTACTGAAATTTTATCGAGTCGATTCTTCCATGAACCCAAATTTACATGACAAATCACTACAGCAACTTTACACCCCAACTCCCCGAGGCAAGTTCATTTGAAAAAAAGGCATCTCCATTATGACAGTGTGACATTTGTTTCACATGACGGTTCACTGAATCGGGAGCCAAAAGGTTTTTCTTTTATCGCCTGCAAAGATTTCCTGTCAACCAAGGTAACTAAGAGTAAACAGCTCTAAGCAAACAAAGCCCAACGCATGGAAAGACGAAAACAACGCGAGCGCAACCTTTGAACATAGAGAAGTAAGTACGTGTCGCCGCTCCTTGGAACAAAATTAAGTCCATCTGTTGCAAAACTAGCACTGTTTTGTATCTAACTTTGGAGACAGACAGGCCAACCATCTAAAGAATGAACCTCTCGCCTCCATGTCACGCCATCCAAACTCCGAGAGCACGCCACTTGACAAGATCAAGGACATGTTAACTGTTATCATGATTCAGCTACTACACATTTCTGTGACCCAAGCTCCCAGTACAACAAACAAACACTGCCCAAAGTTTCCCCGTTGTGAGAACCGTGGCCAAACTAAGTAGCACTAGCAACCGAGTAAAAGAGATGTTTGAGTTGGAGGTGGTCAGAAACGTTACCCATGACGCCACTCATGACGCTCCGGACGACGCAGTTGTTATACGTATCCTGCATCTTCATGTCCTCGTGCGACGGCAGCCGGATCGGCTCCACCTCGACGGCGGCCGTCTGGGCCGCCACATCCCCGGCCGGCGCCGATGCCTCCGGCGAAGCCATCTCGCAGTCTGACCGCCCCTTCCCCTCCCGGTAGCGCGGCGGCGGAGGAAGCTGGGCCCGTGGGAATCGCTAGACAGCCAGAGAGGAGGCAATGGGGGACGGAGAAGGAGAAGGGGACGAGCCGGGAGGTTCCTCCCGGCGGCTACTTGTCCTCCTCCTTTCCTCCGCTCCAAGAAAAGCGGCGGCGGTAAGGAATGGCAGGAAGGAAAGGGATCCGGTGGTGAGCTGCACGAGCTGGGCTCCCCGGCCACTGTTCTCCGCAAACGGTACTTCGATTACGTATTCCACAGAGTACGCTACCGTCACACGAACCTGCACAACCACAAACCCGCCAGCACCGTCGGATCGCGCTCCACCCGAGCGAGTGGCGTACAACAAAGCAGCATATATCCTCTGCCCGCCGCCGCCCTCCCACCGACCAAACCCCAAAGCAAGCAAACCCTAGCTAGATCCAGCTCCAGCTCCGGCGACGGCCCGGGTCCCCGCCCGGCCGGCCGCCGCGATGCCGAACCTGGAGTGCCGGATGTACGAGCCGCGGTTCCCGGAGGTGGACGCGGCGGTGATGATCCAGGTGAAGCACATCGCGGACATGGGCGCCTACGTCTCGCTGCTCGAGTACAACAACGTGGAGGGCATGATCCTCTTCTCCGAGCTCTCGCGCCGCCGCATCCGCTCCATCTCCTCGCTCATCAAGGTCGGCCGCCAGGAGCCCGCCATCGTGCTCCGCGTCGACCGCGACAAGGGATACATCGACCTCTCCAAGCGCAGGGTCTCCGAGGAGGAGGCGCGCTCATGCGAGGACAGGTACAACAAGTCCAAGCTCGTCCACTCCATCATGCGCCACGTCGCCGAGACGCTCGAGATCGACCTCGAGCCCATCTACCAGCGGATCGGGTGGCCGCTATACCGCAAGTACGGACACGCATTCGAGGCGTTCAAGCTTGTGGTTGCTGACCCCGACGCCATCCTCGACGTGCTCACCTACGAGGAGAAGGAGATCGGACCTGATGGCGAAGAGGTTCATATTTTTCCCTGTCCACCCCACCGAGTATCATATATCCATTTCGTAATCTGTTGTATACACTATGCCTTGATCTGACTGGTTAAATGTAATTAGGACATGTAATCACTAATAATCACCAGGCTTATATGTTATTGACTGATCCTGTCATGTGAAATTACTATACCCTGTTTACTAGATGTCAGGTAGGACATGCTGAAGTTTGTGGATAATCCTTTTGTTTAATTGACACCATATGAATATACTCTATACTATATGAAAAGGAGATCAACCCTGATGGCCAAGAGGCTACGTTCATTTTACTTGTCGACCTATCGAATATCATTTTGTTTCATAACTCTGTTGTATGAACTATCTCTTGGTCTGGTTTGAAGTAATTATATGTGATCAATAATAACTTCACCATGCTTCGAATATTGTCATATGAAATGTGCTTGTGTACTACTCCCTCTGTTCGGAAATAAATGTCGAAGATTTGTCTAGATTTGCATGTACCTAGACGCGTTTTAGTGTGTAGATACATGCGAATCTAGAAAAATCTGCAAAAATTATTCCGAATGGAGGAAGTACATGTTTGGTAGGATATGGTAAAATTTGTGGATGACATGGTTCGTTTTGGTGAATTGCACTAGAATCCTGGCTAACTCTATAGTGTATAGAAAGCTCTGGTACTTGGGATGTCAGTTGGACCAACTGAACATTGTACTGCAACTAAATTTAATTTGTCTTGAGTTCAGTTACGTTAAATGATGCTTCGAGTGATGCGAATACTCTGCCCTGGGAATGCATTCTGAACTTACTCTCGACGTGATTAAATTAGGAGTTCTTGACTTAGAAATGTACTTCAATTTACTTGCAGGTGACCAAGGTTTTGCCTGCTGTCACGCCTGAGATTAAGGAGACACTGGTCCAGAATATCAGAAGGAGGATGACGCCGCAGCCACTCAAGATCCGTGCGGACGTCGAGATGAAGTGTTTCCAATTTGATGGAGTGCTCCACATTAAGGTTCCTGCTAAACACATGTTTCTGCTTTAGGGTTTAATGGAATCTTTTGTTGTGCTGACTCTATTTGAAATTGCAGGAAGCCATGAGGAAGGCTGAAGCTGCTGGTACCACTAATTGTCCTGTGAAGATTAAGCTTGTTGCTCCTCCTCTTTATGTTCTGACTACACAGACTCTTGACAAGGTTTGTATTTTCTCCAGCCTCTTTTCATGATTCATGTAGGCTTTGGCTCATGGAATCCTGCTTGATTGATTAGATTGACCAGTTCTCATTTATTGAAAGAAGCTCCTAGTTTGACATGGAATATAAGATTAACAGTCACATTAGGCTTTTGCTCATGGTATTTTTCTTGATTGATTAGGTGTGCTAATTCTCGGGTAAAGGAAATGATATGGATCAATTTGTATCCTAATTATCAGGATGGCTGTTATAGTGCTATACTAGTGGATCTTCCTATGGGCATTCAGTGCAATGCATCTTTGATTACAGCAACAATAACGCAACACCTATAACACTGCATATAATTTTTGGTAATTAGTTATATATAACCTATAGTTTGGTGTTTCTCCTTGTCATCGAGAAATTGGGTTGATTGCCTGGTCACATGGAAGGATGTGTATATTATAATTGCCACATTCAGGTTAATCTCTTTCTTTGAGTATGAGCGCTTTCACTGTTGCTCGAGCTTAAATAACAGGTAGATAGAAAGACCGAAACTACCCATTGTGTAACAGTGGTTATCTGCATGAAATATCTTGAGCATGTCTTTCTGTGTATAACTAACTTGTAAATGCATGCAAATCGTAAGGTCCTTTGAGCTTACAGCCTTTTGATCTTTTGTAGACCTCATGTATCTGAATTCATTCAGTCTTGGTATTGCTTTTGGAAGTTATAATGTTTCAGCTCTGCTGAAAATAATAATTGATCTTTTGCACTTTTCTGCTTTCTATAGGACCAAGGCATCTCAGTACTCACTGCTGCAGTTAAGGCGTGCACAGCAGCGATTGAAAAACACAAAGGAAAGCTAATAGTGAAAGAAGCACCGAGAGCTGTAAGTTTTCCACATGATTTATTAATTCGTAATCTCCAGTATAAATGTTTTAATACAGTTGTACCTCCTGGCTATTTAAAAATTACATAGTAGCTTTTCCTAGTTCATGATTCATTAGTTTTTGTATTATTTGCATTTTATATAAACAGGTGAGTGATAAGGAAGATAAGCTATTGAATGCCCACTTGGATACCCTGGTTGAGAAAAACGCGGAGGTTGCTGGTGATGATGACAGTGAGGATGAGGAAGACACAGGAATGGGTGACATCGACCTTACGAACAATGGCGTCAATGCAGATTGAGTCTCCGTATGTTGTTTTGGATGAGATTTGTTGTACAGTACCAGCCAAGATCCTAAATCGCCCTGCTTATAAAGTCTTTAGCTTCACTGGTAGTGTCATCTTGGGTGTTCATTAGCCAGTGCAGGGTTTTTATTTTTTGATTGAGTAGTACCTATTTTTCTCTGGAGTTTTACAAAGTTTTGTTGCTATACTAGTGTTTTTTATGTCCAATATTGCTGTGTTTATTCCTATGATTCTTTTAATGCATAATGTTAGGCCACCTCTCACTTGTGATCCAATTATCTGTATTGGCTGTAGTTATTGATTTTGCTAATTCTAACTAAACATATTTCGGTTTACTATGTAGCGAAGCATGTGAACTCCTTAGCTTCTTTCCTGTGCAGTGACCTACCCACCATCCTTGGCTGCATTGTATACTATGTAGCGAAGCATGTGAACTCCTTAGCTTCTTTCCTGTGCAGTGACCTACCCACCATCCTTGGCTGCATTGTAACTGCTCCTCTTCCTTGGTTGTCTTCCCTCTTAAACCCTACCAATAAACCCAACACGGAGTCACCTATCAGGCCTTCCCTTTCTTCCTCCTCAACGGACGTTCTCTTCAGCACGCATTTCGGACGCTTAAATTATCCGCGAGTCTCCGTTTGCGTCATCCCGCTGATGTGAAAATGACTTTTTGTGAAAATGACCGTTTTTGTTCGCGCCGTTTGCGTCTAGAGTCACCTATCAGGCCTTCCCTTTCTTCCTCCTCAACGGACGTTCTCTTCAGCACGCATTTCGGACGCTCAAATTATCTACGAGTCTCCGTTTGCGTCGTCCCGTGGACGTGAAAATGACTGTTTTTGTGAAAATGACCGTTTTTGTTCGCGTCGTTTGCGTCTGGGGGTGGCTTCAGCAGGGCGACATTTTATTCCTGCTTGTTTTAAACATAGTTCCCAACATTACATATTGAAACATTGGAAAATGAGGAAAACCAGTAGTGTTGGTTCCATATGTTCGCTGCCAAGAAAAAACACTCTCGGGCACACTCAATCACGCAAACTGGAAAATCCCAACTGGCATTGATAACCCTATTGTTCCCACCAAGGTAGGATATATAGAGACCGCCACTACTGACTTCAATTGGCTCGTGGTCATATTCGCTGCAAAGAAAGAACACTATAACAGTTTTAATTGTCGGTGTCCGAGCCGGACTCGCGGTATGGTAGTGCTGCGGCAGGCTGTATCGTCGAACACCTTGACGATCATCTTGCCGCCCCCCTCTAGAGGAAGGTGAGCTGGCAGCCGGGCTCGGCGCGAGGTCGGGTGCGAACTTGTCCCCCCGTGTGCGGTACATCTTGCCATCCCCGTCGAACAAGACCTCGACGGCCATGACAGAAGTTGCGGTGGCCTCCCGTATCTCAGCGGCCGGCTCGACGCCATCGACGAACTCGGCGAACTTGTCCGGGAGCCGCTTGATGCCGAGTGGGTCGTCGTCGATGCGGAGGAGGAACTCTAAGCAGCGCTCCTCATGCAAAGACTAGGAAGACGCAGGCGACGGCGACCATGGGGTCGTAGCTGCTCCACCACCGCGGCCTCGACAGCCTCGCCGGCCACCAGGACCCGCCACTTCCTCACGGGCCTGGCTGCGTTGTAGGAAGAGCTAGGCGGCGCTACGGTGGAGCTTGTGGCGGCTAGGGTTTGTGTGGAGGAGTAGATGAGGAAGAAGAGCGCGCGCCCTCTTTATATAGGCCGGAGGCAGGCGACGGCCGTGGGACGCGTGGCGTCGCCATTACTGCGTTGGCGGAGGTGGGGCGGCGGCCGCTCGCGGGCGGGGCATCGCCATTAACGTGGCGCAGGACTGCCGAAGTATTGGCCCGATCGGCGCGCGCGAGAAGACGCATCAAGCGGGGTTGCCGGGCGGGCCGACAACGTCCGCCAGACGCGAGCGGACACTTTGCGTGTCCGCGCAGCGTCCGCAGAGACGCATCCGAGTCGCATATTTGGGCCAGGTTTGCGTCGCCGTGGACGGCCCGGTCACTTGTGTCGCCTCGCTGGAGGAGGGACCCGACCCATTTTTCGGCCCGGCCGACAAAAACGGACGGTGAGCGATCGTTTGCGTCCGCCCGGGCCAAAAATGCGTCTGGAACATGATCCAGCGGGGCGACGCATCGTGACCGGGCCGTCCGCTGCGCGCAAACCCGACGCATATTTGCGCCTGGAATGCGTCGCGGCGGACGATGTGCGGACGCCCCAAGTGACCGCTCGCTTCTCCACCGAGCCCACCTTGCAGCGAGCCTGTATCAAGGGCATCGCTTCCGCAGCCATCGCTTTCGCGGTCAGCGCTTCCACGTCTGCGCCGCAGCCTTCGCCATCAATGGCGCGACTGCCTCTTCTGCGCGCGTACTTGCGGGCGGCAGCTGGGTTTCTGCGCCGCCTTCAATGGCATCGGTTCCCGCGCGCGGCCGGCCTTAAAAGTCCACCGGAATCACCCAGACCTCCACTCCCACCACTACCGCCGCGCGCCGCCGCATCACCATGGGGAAGAAGAACATCTTTGAGGCGTCCGGCAGCGGTACCAAGAAGGTGGAGCGGCCGCACGAGTGCCGTTGCCCGTCGGCGTGGCGCGGCGATACCTGGCCCAGACGACGTCGCTTGCGAGAACGTGCACATGCCAGCGGTCGGTGATAACCCACAAGTATAGGGGATCATGAGTCTTCGAGGGAAGTAAAACCCAAATTTATTGATTCGACACAAGGGGAGGTAAAGAATACTTATAAGCCTTAACAAGTGAGTTGTCAATTCAGCACCTGGAAAAGCACTAGTAATAGGGGTGATGTGAAAGCGGATAATATGAAGCGATATGTGATAACACAACAGCGATGCAGATAATATGAGAGCAATGGCACCAGAAAATAGTTGATACTACTTCCAATGACATGTAGGAACAAGTATATGATGATGAAAGATGGACCGGGGTTCCCACTATCTACACTAGTGGTAACTCTCCAATAACAAGTGTTGGGTGAACAAATTACAGTTGGGCAATTGATAGGATTGAAATAGCATTAAGGCAGAACATCAAGATTATTAATCATGTAGGCATGTTTTCCATATATAGTCATACGTGCTGCAATGAGAAACTTGCATAACATCTTTTGTCCTACCAGCCGGTGGCAGCCGGGCCTCTAGGGAATCTACTGGAAATTAAGGTACTCCTTTTAATAGAGCACCAGCAAAGCATTAACACTCAGTGAAAACAAGTGATCCTCATATCTAAGCCTTCCCCTCCAGTTGTCCCAATTTCTGTCACTTTGGGCCTTTGGTTCCGGACATAGACATGTGCATACAACTTGTAGATACAATCTAAGCAATAAGTATAGAGCTTAAATCTAAGATCATGCCACTCGGGCCCTAGTGACAAGCATTAAACACAACAAGATTGCAGCAACAATAACTTCACAAACTTTATAGATAGACTAATCATAATGTAACAATCCATCGGATCCCAACAAACACAATACCGATTACATCAGATGAATCTCAATCATGTAAGGCAGCTCATGAGATCATTGTATTGAAGTACATGGGGAGAGAGTACCAACTAGCTACAGCTAGAACCCGTAGTCCATGGGGGAACTACTCACGGAGCATGATGGAGGCGGTGGCGTCGATGGAGATGGCTTCCGGGGCACTTCCCCGTCCCGTGCCGGAACGGAGATTCTGTCCCCAATTGGAGTTTCGCGATGGTGGCGCCGCCACAGGTCTTTACGGAGTTTCGTCAATTGGTCTCGATGTTTTAGGTCGGGATGGCTTAAATAGGCGAAGAGTCGGAGTCGGAGGGGCCATGGGGCCTCCTCACACTAGGGCGCGCGCCCCAGGCCGCCGCCACCACGTGTGGGGCCCCCAGGGCTCCCTCTGGTCCCTCTCGGTCTCTCTGGAAACTTCCGGGAAAAATAAGGTCCCGGGAGTTGATTTCGTCCGATTCCGAGAATATTGCCCGAACAGCCTTTCTGGAACCAAAAACAACAGAAAATAGGAACTGGCACTTCGGCATCTTGTTAATAGGTTAGTTCCGGAAAATGCATAAAAATATTATAAAGTGCAAGCAAAATATGTAACTATTGTCATAAAACAAGCATGGAACATCGAAATTATAGGTACGTTGGAGACGTATCGGCATCCCCAAGCTTAGTTCCTACTCGCCCTCGAGTAGGTAAATGATAAAAGAATAATTTCTGTAGTTACATGCTACTTACATAACCTTGATCATACTATTGTAAAGCATATGAGATGATTGAAGTGACTCAAGGCAATGATCTATAGTTGCTAACAAATAGATAACATATAGCAAAACTTTTCATGAATAGTACTTTCAAGACAAGCATCAAAAGTCTTGCATAAGAGTTAACTCATAAAGCAATAAATTCAAAGTAAAGGCATCGAAGCAACACAAAGGAAGATTTAAGTTTCAGCAGTTGCTTTCAACTTTCAACATGCATATCTCATGGATAATTGTCAACACAAAGTAATATAATAAATGCAAATAAGCAAGTATGTAAGAATCAATGCACAGTTGACACAAGTGTTTGCTTCTAAGATGGAAGGAAGTAGGTAAACTGACTCAACATAAAGTAAAAAAGCCCTTCGAGGGAAGCAGGATTAAATCATGTGCTAGAGCTTTTTAAGTTTTGAAATCATATAGAGAGCATAAAAGTAATGTTTTGAGAGGTGTTTGTTGTTGTCAATGAATGGTAGTGGGTACTCTAACTACCTTATCAACCAGACTTTCAAGAGCGGCTCCCATGAAGGACGTTATTTCTACCACCATGGTAGATCATCCCTCTTCTCTTTTGTTTACACATGTACTTTAGTGTAGTTTATTTTTATTTTTGGGTGACACTCCTTCCAACCTTTGCTTTCACAAGCCATGGCTAACCGAATCCTCTGGTGCCTTCCAACAATCATATACCATGAAGGAGTGTCTATTTATTTTAGTTTTATTTAGAGATGACACTCCTCCCAACCTTTGCTTTCTCAAGCCATGGCTAACCGAATCCTCGGGTGCCTTCCAACATTTCACATACCATGGAGGAGTGTCTATTTGCAAAATTAAGTTGCTTACTGATGAATCAGAGCAAAACATGTGAAGAGAATTATTAATTAATCGGAACCCCATTGCCAGCTCTTTTTGCAAAATTATTGGATAAGCGGATGAGCCACTAGTCCATTGTGAAAGTCTGAGAAGTAAATGACAAGATCGAAAGATAAAACACCACATACTTCCTCATGAGCTATAAAACATTGACACAAATAAGAGATAATAGCTTTTGAATTGTTTAAGGTAGCACATGAAGTATTTGCTTGGAATGGCAGAAAATACCACATAGTAGGTAGATATGGTGGACACAAATGGCATAGGTTTTGGCTCAAGGTTTTGGATGCACGAGAAGCGTTTCCTCTCAGTACAAGGCTTTGGCTAGCAAGGTTGTTTGAAGCAAACACAAGTATGAACCGGTACAGCAAAACTTACATAAGAACATATTGCAAGCATTATAAGACTCTACACTGTCTTCCTTGTTGCTCAAACACTTTTACCGGAAAATATCTAGACCTTAGAGAGACCAATCATGCAAACCAATTTCAACAAGCTCTACGGTAGTTCTCCACTAATTGGTTTAAACTACATGGTGCATGAGCTTAAACATGATCTACTTGAGAGCTCAAAACAATTGCCAAGTATCAAATTATTCAAGACAATATGAAGCATTTCTGTTTCCAACCAAATATCAATAAGTGCAACGGTTTTCAACTCCGCCATGAACATTAAAAATAAAGTTAAGAACACCAGTGTTCATATGAAAAAGCGGAGCGTGTCTCTCTCCCACACAAGGATTGCTAGGATCCGAATTTATCTAAAAACAAACGAAAATAAAAACAAACAGACGCTCCAAGTAAAGCACATATGATGTGACCGAATAAAAATATAGTTTCAATAGAAGAAATCTGATAAGTTGATGAAGAAGGGGATGCCTTGGGCATCCCAAGCTTAGATGATTGAGTCTTCTTGAAATATGCAGGGATGAACCACGGGGGCATCCCCAAACTTAGACTTTTCACTCTTCTTGATCATATATCATCCTCCTCTCTTGACCCTTGAAAACTTCCTTCACACCAAACTTCTCATAAACTTCATTAGAGGGGTTAGTACTCAAAAAAATTAATCCACTTGGGTCCTGTAGTGACACATTGCAAGAACTCAATAAAACATTAGCTACAACTCTCCACGTCTAGAAAGCCTCACTTAAAGTCCACAAGAGACAATGCAAAAAACAGAGACAGAATCTGTCAAAACAGAACAGCCAGTAAACACGAATTTTTAAGGAGTACTTCCGTTGCTCAAATCAGAAAACTCAAAACTAATGAAAGTTGCGTACATATCGACACGCACGTAAATTGGCAGATTTTCTGAGTTACCTACAGAGAGCCCTGCCCAAATTCGTGACAGATAGAAATCTGTTTCTGCGCAGAAATCCAAATCTAGTATCAACCTTCTATTAGAGACTTCACTTGGCACAACAATGCAATAAAATAAAGATAAGGAGAGGTTGCTACAGTAGTAACAACTTCAAGGCACAACAAAACAGTAGCAAAATAAAGACATGGGTTATCTTCCAAGAAGTGCTTTCTTTATAGCCATTAAGATGGGCTCAGCAATTTTAATGATGCACTCGCAAGAAATAAGAGTTGAAGCAAAAGAGAGCATCAAAAAGCAAATTCAAAACACATTTAAGTCTAACTCTCTTCCTATGCATAGGAATCTTGTACACAAATAAATTCATGAAAAACAAAGTGACAAGCATAAGAAGATAAAACAAGAGTAACTTCAAAATTTTCAGCATATAGAGAGGTGTTTTAGTACCATGCAAATTTCTACAATCATATTTTCCTCTGTCATAATAATTTTCAGTAGCTTCATGGATAAACTCAACAATATAACTATCACATGCAGCATACTTTTCATGATCCATAAACACATAATTTTTATCAAGCTCAAAAATAGCGGGATTAAAACTTTCAAATCCACTTTTATCAATAATATAACAAGATGATTGATCAATCTCAAAAGATATGGGACTCCTAGATAAAGTCAAGACTTCTCCAATCCCATTTTTATTAGTAGTACAATTAATATTATCAAGTAACATAGGACCATCATCTAGAGATTTATCATAAACATTTGCCAAGCAAAACTCTTTAGTATCATGCATTTCGACATCAGGCATAAACAAAGCATTATCATAAGATTTATCAAAATAGCATGGATTATCATAGATAACAGTAGCATAATCATTCTCACAAGTTTTACTCATAGGTAATATTTCAAGAGAATCCACAGGAACATAACATTCATCCTTCTTTGGTAAGCATGGAGGACAATCAAATAGTGTAAGAGATAAGAGTTACTCTCATTAGAAGGTTGGCATGGGTAGCTAATCCATTCTTCCTCCTTTTGTTCATCCCTATCCTCTTCTTTTTCATCCAATGAGCTTTCAGGTTCATCAATTTCCTCCTCTTTTTCATCCAATGAGCTTTCAGGTTCATCAATTTCTTCTTCCACAGGTTCCTGCAAATTGTGAGTGCATTCTTGTGCATTAATGAGTCTCTCTTTATAATCAATGATATAAGAATTATCACTGTAACTTTCTATGCAAAAATTAAGAATAGAAGAGACATAATCTTTAAGGTCCTTACAAACAACACAAGTTTCATAATTTTTAACAATGAAGGATTCTATCTCAGAGGCTCCCATAAATATGACAAATTGTTCTACCTCTTCGAACCCAAAATGAATATAGTTATTCCAGTTATAGTTCTTAATTAAAACTTCCTCACTAAAGCCACATTGAAATTTCAGATGTTTAGTATCCTCTTTAGAGCAACAGTTTATATCATGGCGTTTAAGCAAGATTTTAGCAATTGTATTTAATTTTTCTATCACAGCACTCATAACTTTACCCTTTCTTGATTCTCTATAATTATTATATAATACTATAAGCTCCAAATAGGTTGTGGGTTCTCCCATAACATCAGTTTTTAATTTTTAGGTTTTTCAAATTTTTATGGATTTTTGGGTATATGAGAAAAGTAAAGCAAAACAAAAACAAACTAGACAAAAGTAGACTAAGCAAAATAATACTAGACAGAAATAAAAAGCAAAATAAACTAGGCAGAAGTAAACTAAGTAAAACAAAATAAAATAAAAAAGAGAGAGGTAGAGTGTACTCCCCGGTGAACTTATGAGTAGAGCTATGCCTCCCGACGGCGCGAGAAAATAGTCTTGATAACCCACAAGTATAGGGGATCGCAACAGGGAAGTAAAACCCAAATTTATTGATTCGATACAAGGGGAGGTAAAGAATACTTATAAGTCTTAACAACTGAGTTGTCAATTCAGTTGCACCTGGAAAAACACTAGTAATAGGGGTGATGTGAAACGCGAGTAATATGAGAAGCATAATATTGTAAAGCAAGTAATATGAGAGCAATGGCACCAGAAAATAGTTGATACTACTTCCAATGACATGTAGGAACAAGTATATGACGATGAAAACTAGACCGGGGTTCCCAGCTATCTACACTAGTGGTAACTCTCCAATAACAAGTGTTGGGTGAACAAATTACAGTTGGGCAATTGATAGGATTGAAATAGCATTAAGACAGAACATCAAGATTATTAATCATGTAGGCATGTTTTCCATATATAGTCATAATTGCTCGCAATGAGAAACTTGCATAACATCTTTTGTCCTACCAGCCGGTGGCAGCCGGGCCTCTAGGGAATCTACTGGAAATTAAGGTACTCCTTTTAATAGAGCACCGGAGCAAAGCATTAACACTTGGTGAAAACATGTGATCCTCATATCTAAGCCTTCCCCTCCGGTTGTCCCAATTTCTTTCACTTTGGGGCCTTTGGTTCCGGACATAGACATGTGCATACAACTTGTAGATACAATCTAAGCAATAAGTATAGAGCTTAAATCTAAGATCATGCCACTCGGACCCTAGTGACAAGCATTAAACACAACAAGATTGCAGCAACAATAACTTCACAAATTTTATAGATAGACTAATCATAATGTAACAATCCATCGGATCCCAACAAACACAACACCGATTACATCAGATGAATCTCAATCATGTAAGGCAGCTCATGAGATCATTGTATTGAAGTACATGGGGGAGAGAGTACCAACTAGCTACAGCTAGAACCCGTAGTCCATGGGGGAACTACTCGGAGCATGATGGAGGCGGTGGCGTCGATTGATGTCTACGTTCCCCCTCCTTTCCTGTAGACAGTGTTGGGCCTCCAAGAGCAGAGGTTTGTAGAACGAGCAAGTTTTCCCTTAAGTGGATCACCCAAGGTTTATCGAACTCGGGGAGGAAGAGGTCAAAGATATCCCTCTCATGCAACCCTGCAACCACAAAGCAAGAAGTCTCTTGTGTCCCCAACACACCTAATAGGTGCACTAGTTCGGCGAAGAGATAGTGAAATACAAGTGGTATGAATGAATATGAGCAGTAGTAACGGTGAGAAAATAGCTTGTGGCGTGTAGTTGATGGTAGCAATATTGCGAAGTAAACAAGCGGTAGTAACGTGGTAGAAACATTAACAAGCAGCGATAGCGATATTTAGGAACAAGGCCTAGGGATTACACTTTCACTAGTGGACACTCTCAACATTGATCACATAAAGAATAGATAAATGCATACTCTACACTCTCTTGTTGGATGATGAACACATTGCGTAGGATTACACGAACCCTCAATGCCGGAGTTAACAAGCTCCACAATAATGCTCATATTTTAGTAACCTTTAGTGTAAGATAGATCAACATAACCAAATAGATCACATCAATACCATCATAGTAATAGTTAACTTCACAATCTACAAGAGATCATGATCATAGCCTACGACAAGAACCACATGGTGCACACACTAGTCACCTTTACACCAATGCAGGAGGAATAGAACTACTTTAATAACATTGCTAGAGTAGCACATAGATAAATTGTGATACGATGCACATTGCAATCATAAAGAGATATAAATAAGCACTTCACTACGCTCTTCAACAGTGAATAAGTATTCGTGAAATATAGCCTAAGAGACCCACACGGTGCACACACTAGTCACCTTTACACGTGGGACAAGGAGTCTCCGGAGATCACATAAGTAAAATTCACTTGACTAGCATAACGACATCTAGATTACAAGCATCATCATATGAATCTCAATCATGTAAGGCAGCTCATGAGATTATTGTATTGAACTACATAGGAGAGATGAACCACATAGCTCAGTACAGCCCCGAGCCTCGATGGAGAACTACTCCCTCCTCATCATGGGAGCGGCGGTGATGAAGATGGCGGTGGAGATGGCAGCGGTGTCGATGGAGAAGCCTTCCGGGGCACTTCCCCGCTCCGGCGGGTCCGGAACGAGACTCTGTCCCCCAGATCTTGGCTTCGCGATGGCGGCGGCTCTGGAAGGTTTTCCGTATCGTGGTTCTTCCTCTCTAAGGGTTTTCGATGCAGGGGCTTTATATAGGCGAAGAGGCGGCGCAGGAGGGTCACCAGGGTGCCCTCACCACCACAGTGGCGCGCCGGCCGCGCCCGGGTGTGGTGTGGGGCCCCAGCCCATCTCGGCAGCTCTCGGGTGTTCGGATGGTTTAGGGAAAAATAGGAACCTGGCGTTGATTTCGTCCGATTAGAGAATATTTCGTTACTAGGATTTACGAAACCAAAAACAGCAGAAGAGGCACTTCGGCATCTTGTTAATAGGTTAGTTCCAGAAAATGCATAAATATGACATATAATGTGTATAAAACATGTAGGTATTGTCATAAAACAAGCATGGAACATAAGAAATTATAGATACGTTGGAGACGTATCAGCATCCCCAAGCTTAGTTCTGCTCGTCCCGAGCAGGTAAAGCGATAACAAAGATAATTTCTTAAGTGACATGCTACCAACATAATCTTGATCCAATAATGATGTAAAGCATGTGAACTGAGATCAAATCACTCAAAGCAAATGTCTATATTGATATAAGAGATGATAATGCAAGAGTTAAACAAGCTAGAAGTTTTCATGAACTATTGCTTCAAAGACATGAAACCGCACAAAGTTCATTAAAGATGTGTTAAGTATTCAGCATAGAAGTTCTATCCTTCATTCCAAGCATCAAGTAAATTTTCACAACATAAGAAGGATTCAGTCAAGTAAACATAAACATGAACGTCATGAATCAACTGTTTCGAAGTCTACTCAACCGGTGAGCGCAAGCATTTGGTATTAGCACCAGGATGTTATGGCATAAAGAACGTTAATGGGGGTTTGGAAAGCCAATGAGAGAAAGGCTTACAAAGCTGTAAATGATTACTAGACAAGAGGAAGTCTTATAATCGAAGCTATGCAAGGAGTAGTGATTGCCATGCAACGGATGCACATAGAGCTATATGTGTATGAAAGCTCTCCAATGGAACTAGTGGGGGTGCATCCAACTTGGTTGCTCACGAAGACCTAGAGCACTTTTGAGGAGGCTCATCATTGGAATATACAACCCAAGTTCTATAGTGTAAATTCCCCACATAGTTATACTAGTAAAACATGAAAACTCTCTCATATGGAGTGTAGGTGCTAAACATGACCACAAATGATGACTATGAATATGTAGGTGCTAAAACATGAGCACAAGTGTGGATAAGATAGTAATGCTGCCCCCTTTTTCTTTATTCTTTTTTTTTTCTTTTTCTTTTTCTTTTCTTTCTTTTTCTTTTTCTTTTTTTTCTCTTTTTTCTTTTTGATGGCCTCCACGGCTCTTTTCACTTTTAGGGGCAACATCCTAATATGACAACACACTTTTTAGTACAAATAACTCATAATGAATAAAACATGATGTATGAAACTGTATGCCTCTGCTAGTGTAGCAGGATGTGCAATGATCTAGCGTAACATGGGTAAACCACACATCAGCTGTATAGAATCATGCAAAGCAATATACAAATAATAAATGACAACATGGCATGTAATGTAAAATGGATGTTGCATGGCAATATATCTCGGAACAGCTATGGAAATGTTGTGGTAGGTAGGTATGGTGGCTGTTTTGAGGAGATGTATGGGCTTATGTGCAGGAGAACAAGAGGAAGTCCTCCCACGGGTTTGGATGTACAGGCGAAGTATGCACAATTCTCAATGTGAGCAAAAGGCAATGCACAGTACCGAAGAGGCTAGCAAATATGGATGGTGGAAGTGCCAAAAACCGTAGCTTAACATTAGTCAAAAAGAACTCACAAGCTTATTGCAAACATCTAGCAGGTTCAACATTAAGAGCATGATTTAAAATTTTACCGACCTTCAGCACAACTTAGTCATTATGATGAACCTTTAGACATGGAAAGCTATCAAGTCCAACTACGCCTTCAACTATTTAAATAGAGTTTGTAGTACGGCACAAGCTTAAAGACAACAATCCACTACTAATTTTAACTTATTCAACCAACAAGTTTTACCATCTAAATACCTCAAAACATTTGCAAAGAATCAAGTTATCAAAGCTCAATGATCTACAAGATTATGCAAGTGTTTCATTATACCACTACCACATGCAACATTTCCTTAACCAACCGAATAACAATTTAACGAAGAAGAAACTTCGCCATGAACATTATGAGTAAAGCCTAAGGACATATTTATCCATATGCAACAGCGGAGCGTGTCTCTCTCCCACAAAGTGAATGCTAGGATCCAACTTTATTCAAACAAAACAAAAAACAAAAACAAAAAACAAACAAACAGACGCTCCAAGTAAAGTACATAAGATGTGACCGAATAAAAATGTAGTTTCAAGGGAGGAACCTGATAAGTTGTCGATGAAGAAGGGGATGCCTTGGGCATCCCCAAGCTTAGATGCTTGAGTCTTCTTGAAATATGCAGGGATGAACCATCGGGCATCCCCAAGCTTAGACTCTTCACTCTTCTTGATCATAGTATATCATCCTCCTCTCTTGACCCTTGAAAACTTCTTCCACACCAAACTTTAAGCAAACTCATTAGAGGGTTAGTGCATAATCAAAAACTCACATGTTCAGAGGTGACACAATTATTCTTAACACTTCTGGACATTGCTCAAAGCTACTGAAAGGTAATGGAACAAAGAAATCCACCCAACACAGCGAAAGAAGCAATGCGAAATAAAAGGCAGAATCTGTCAAAAACAGAACAGTCCATAAAGACGAATTTTAAAATGGCACCAGACTTGCTCAAATGGAAAAACTCAAAACTAATGAAAGTTGCGTACATATCTGAGGATCACTCACGTAAATTGGCATAATTTTCTGAGTTACCTACAGAGAATTAGACCCAGATTCGTGACAGACAGCAATGCTGTTTCTGCGCAGCAATCCAAATCTAGCATCAACTTTACCATAGAGACTTTACTTGGCACAACAAAACACAAAACTAAGATAAGGAGAGGTTGCTACAGTAGTAAACAACTTCCAAGACACAAATATAAAACAAAGTACTGTAGTAAAAAACACATGGGTTATCTCCCAAGAAGTTCTTTCTTTATAGCCATTAAGATGGGCTCAGTAATTTCAATGATGCACTCTCAAGAAATAGTAGTCGAAGCAAAAGAGAGCATCAAGAGGCAAATTCAAAACAAATTTAAGTCTAACATGCTTCCTATGCATAGGAATCTTGTAAATAAACAAGTTCATGAAGAGCAAAGTAACAAGCATAGGAAGATAAAACAAGTGTAGCTTCAAAAATTTCAGCACATAGAGAGGTGTTTTAGTAACATGAAAATTTCTACCACCATATTTTCCTCTCTCATAATAACTTTCAGTAGCAACATGAGCAAACTCAACAATATAACTATCACATAAAGCATTCTTATCATGAGTCTCATGCATAAAATTATTACTCTCCACATAGGCATAATCAATTTTATTAGATGTAGTGGGAGCAAATTCAACAAAGTAGCTATCATTATTATTCTCATCATCAAATATAGGAGGCAAGGTATCATCAAAGTAAATTTTCTCCTCAATGCTTGGGGGACTAAAAATATCATGCTCATCAAAACCAGCTTCCCCAAGCTTAGAATTTTCCATAGCATTAGCAACAATAGTGTTCAAAGCATTCATATTAATAACATTCCCATTAGTTTGCATATAAAGTTCCATGGGTTTTTTAATTCTCTCTTCAAACACATCATGTCCTAATTCAAGATAAAGTTCATAAAGATCTCTCATATTTTTGTTGTTTTCCATTATGCCTAACTAGTGTAAACAAGAAACCAAATGTCGCAATTGTCTAAATAGCTTCGAGTACTTACAACGGTGCCGGAAAATAGCTTAGTAGCCGAGATCGGAGTGTGAGTACCTTTTACCTTTCCTCCCGGCAACGGCGCCGAAAATAGCTTGATGTCTACGTTCCCCCTCCTTTCCTGTAGACAGTGTTGGGCCTCCAAGAGCAGAGGTTTGTAGAACAGCAAAGTTTTCCCTTAAGTGGATCACCCAAGGTTTATCGAACTCGGGGAGGAAGAGGTCAAAGATATCCCTCTCATGCAACCCTGCAACCACAAAGCAAGAAGTCTCTTGTGTCCCCAACACACCTAATAGGTGCACTAGTTCGGCGAAGAGATAGTGAAATACAAGTGGTATGAATGAATATGAGCAGTAGCAACAGTGCCAGAAAATAGCTTGCTGGCGTGTAGTTGATGGTAGCAATATTGCAGGAAGTAAACAAGCAGTAGTAACGTGGTAGAACAGTAACAAGCAGCGATAGCAGTATTTAGGAACAAGGCCTAGGGATTACACTTTCACAAGTGGACACTCTCAACATTGATCACATAAATAGATAAATGCATACTCTACACTCTCTTGTTGGATGATGAACACATTGCGTAGGATTACACGAACCCTCAATGCCGGAGTTAACAAGCTCCACAATAATGCTCATATTTTAGTAACCTTTAGTGTAAGATAGATCAACATAACCAAATAGATCACATCAATACCATCATAGTAATAGTTAACTTCACAATCTACAAGAGATCATGATCATAGCCTACGACAAGAACCACATGGTGCACACACTAGTCACCTTTACACCAATGCGGGAGGAATAGAACTACTTTAATAACATTGCTAGAGTAGCACATAGATAAATTGTGATACGATGCACATTGCAATCATAAAGAGATATAAATAAGCACTTCACTACGCTCTTCATAACAGTGAATAAGTATTCTGTGAAATATAGCCTAAGAGACCCACACGGTGCACACACTAGTCACCTTTACACACGTGGGACAAGGAGTCTCCGGAGATCACATAAGTAAAATTCACTTGACTAGCATAACGACATCTAGATTACAAGCATCATCATATGAATCTCAATCATGTAAGGCAGCTCATGAGATTATTGTATTGAACTACATAGGAGAGAGATGAACCACATAGCTACCGGTACAGCCCCGAGCCTCGATGGAGAACTACTCCCTCCTCATGGGAGCAGAAGCGGTGATGAAGATGGCGGTGGAGATGGCAGCGGTGTCGATGGAGAAGCCTTCGGGGCACTTCCCCGCTCGGCAGGGTGCCGGAACGAGACTCCTGTCCCCAGATCTTGGCCCGCGATGGCGGCGGCTCTGGAAGGTTTTCCGTATCGTGGTTCTTCCTCTCTAAGGGTTTTCGATGCAGGGGCTTTATATAGGCGAAGAGGCGGCGCAGGAGGGTCACCAGGGTGCCCTCACCACCTGGTGGCGCGGCCAGGGCTGGCCGCGCCAGGTGTGGTGTGGGGCCCCCTGGCCCATCTCAGCAGCTCTCGGGTGTTCTGGATGGTTCGGAAAAATAGGAACACAGGCGTTGATTTCGTCCGATCGGAGAATATTTCGTTACTAGGATTTGAAACCAAAAACAGCAAAACAGCACTTCACATCTTGTTAATAGGTTAGTTCCAGAAAATGCATAAATATGACATATAATGTGTATAAAACATGTAGGTATTGTCATAAAACAAGCATGGAACATAAGAAATTATAGATACGTTGGAGACGTATCATCGATGGAGATGGCTTCCGGGGGCACTTCCCGTCCGGCGGCGTGCCGGAACAGAGATTCTGTCCCCCGAATTGGAGTTTCGCGATGGTGGCGGCGCCCCTGGAGTCTTTCTGGAGTTTCGTCAATTGGTCTCGATGTTTTAGGTCAGGATGGCTTAAATAGGCGAAGAGTCGGAGTCGGAGGGGCCACGGGGCCTCCTCACACTAGGGGGGCGCGCCCCTCTTGGGCCGCGCCGCCACCACGTGTGGGGCCCCCAGGGCTCCCCTCTGGTCCCTCTCGGTCTCATCTTGTTAATAGGTTAGTTCCGGAAAATGCATAAAAACATTATAAAGTGCAAGCAAAACATGTAAGTATTGTCATAAAACAAGCATGGAACATCAGAAATTATAGGTACGTTGGAGACGTATCAGCGGCTCAGCTGCCGCCGGGTGCCCGTCCCGCCCGTGCATGCGCGCGATCCAGATAGGAGCGCCGAGATCCGGCGAAGGAGGCGGTACCTGCCACCGGACCTCCGCGCCGATCCCGCCTACGCCATCGACTCCGAAAACTGGCGCAGCTATCTCGAGTCCAAAAAGGATCCGAGGAGGAGGGCAGGCTTCCTGGGCGATAGGGACTTCCCCTTTGACCTTCCACTGGCGCCTCGTCGTCGAAGACGGCAGGTGCCGACGCCTGCACATGACGACCACCACGACGACGACGGCGACGACGACGACGACGAGGAGGACTACAGCGAGGCGCTCGCGTACCACAACGAGGAGGCCAAGGCCGACAGCGACGACTACGTCGCATGCATTTTCCAGGAATGGTAGTTGGCCATGGCGATGGGGCCGGGAGTTTGAGTACCCGAACAACATGACGAACGACGAGATCATGAGGCTCGGCGTCCCCGTCTCGGAGGTGGACCGACCTGTGCAGCCGCCGCTGCCCCGGTACGCCACCGGCATAATGCCGCCGGGCGTCAAGGAGGAAGAAGCCCTACGACTGGCGCTACATGACTCGGCCACACCACCGGTTCAACCGCCGCCTCCACCTCCGCCGTACAACCCGTGGGGGTCTCCACCTCCGCCACAGGCCTGGGCTCATCCACCTCCACCTCCACCACAGGTCTGGGCTCCTCCACCTCCACCTCCACCACAGGTATGGGCTCCTCCACCTCCACCACCCCCGGCGGTACCGGCGTATGTTCCGCCGCTTCTCAACTGGTTGTGGATGGTACCGAAGCTCGTCATGATCGACAGCGACGAGGAGAACCAGTAGGCGCAAGCGTTCTTAGGGTTTTTATTTTCCTTTCTTTTACTATGTAAATTATGTTTTCATGTTATAAAAAATGGAAAATCGAGAGAAAAAAATGCGTCGTGCCGCTGGAGACACCCCAACGCAAATGGACGCGCGTTCGATTTCAACCATTTGAACCGACGCAAACGGACGCGTAGACATTTTCGGACGCTAAAATGCGTCGGCCCCGTTGGAGATGCCCTTGCGCCATTTTCCCTGCATTGTCTACCTGGTTCGAACCCTGCTGGAGGGCCGGTGCTTGAATGCTACGTTGTCATCGTGATGCTGTGCTACGTTTCTGTTTTTTGAGTTCACGAAATTCATGAAAAGAGTACCAGGGCTCCGCCTCGATTGCCCAAAAGAAGATGAGAATAAAACTATGAATAAAACTAACTATCGTCTCAGTGACTTAGTGGGATGGTGAATCATTGGGTGCATCACTCTGTCCATCGGTGTTCAAAAGGGTGCCCAGGTCATCAATTGTAGCCGTGTACTTAGGGCATATCCGCGTGGTATATGTGCATGTGGTACAGTAGGATAAATTACTTAACCTGAGGTAGAAATATACAATCACCCTAAAAACAAACATACAATCAGCTGCCTCTGCCTCTGCCTCTGAGTCCGAAACTGCAAACCAGTGTGCAAGAGGTGCAGCACGGTAGAAACAGCAAATTTGGGGGAAGAGCAAATACTCCTCTGAACATTCTACATCAACCTTGGTAGGCAGCAAGCACGGCGGCAGTGTACCCGGAACGGCGGAACACCAGGCACTGGCAATGCGGCCCAGCCGCCGCCACCCGCTGCCGCCACAGGCACCTGCGCTCCCGCTCCTCCTACTCCTCCTCGCCGTCGCGCCGCCGCCGCCGCAGGCCGCCGCGGTGGGCGTGAACTGGGGCTTCGCGGCGTCCCACCCGCTCCCGGCGGCGCAGGTCGTGCGCGACCTCCTCCTCCCCAACTCCGTGGCCCGCGTGCGCCTATCCGCTGCGTCGCCCGACGCGCTCGCCGCCCTCGCCGGCACCGGCGTCGCCGTCACCGTCGGGGTCCCCAACGAGCTGCTCCGCCCCCTCGCCGCCTCCAGGAAGGCCGCCGCCGCCTGGGTCCACGACAACGTCACCCGCTACGCCTCCGGCGTGCTGTTCGAGTAAGACCCGCATCCCCTTTCTCCCTTCCAATGCGGCAGTTTCTTAGTGTTTCTTTTCTGGTCGACATGGTATTTTATTCTGATCTTGTATCATGAAATGCGAAGGGACAATGCCTATTCGTTACATAGTTACTGTGTGTAATACTACTAGGTCATCCCCGGATGCTTCAACCTGGCAAATTAGCACTGCTCAACTAGTTGACTATAAAGGAATCCAGTCTAAATACTTGTGTGTAGCATAGGCTTCAGGTTGACCAATTTCTGCTATATTTAGAAATAGTATGTTCGCCGTTCACACCAGATGACTCGATTACTCAATTTGAATCCACTGGATTTGAGCTGAAATGCTCAAAACCAACATCATTAACAATGCTGACAGTTGACCAATCTGAGCTGAAGATGGAACATGCTGGTTTATTTTAGTGCATTGGTTGACCTCATTGTGTATTAGGCAATGTGCTAATATTTCAGTAGCCCACCGGGGTTTTGTACTAGGTATCTCAAGGTTTTTTTTCCCTCATGAATCAGACGAGTATGATTTCGGAAGACTCAACAAATGACATACCAGTGTGCTAGTAAGTGTGTATATTATAGAGTTTCATGTCCTCTGCCTCTGACTTCTGTTGAATTTCTCTTGGTGAGCTAGAGAAGATGCTACGGACTTGCATTGACCTAGTTCACAATTGGAAAATTGGATGTGTAGCACAGCTAATTCCAATCAGTTTTTCCTGAATATTTTCGGGTGGAATATATTATTTTGAAGAGCTGCAACCTTCAGCAAGTAGTTTGTGGACTGTATTCATCTGTTACAAAACTTGGCCTTCTGGCTTCTGGGGATAATTTGGTTCCTGGATAAGCATTCTTCGTTTCTTTTCTAGGTTAAGTAGCAGAGATTCTTCTGCACTATCAAATGTGTTTCTTATATCTGTATTAAATCTGAATTTATTATAGTGAAATGTTGGGTAATAATGGTTATGACCAAGATTGCATTGCTGTGTAGAGGTGGTGAATCCAGGATTTGAAGCACACTGTCTGTTTCATAACAATGCAATCTGTTTTGTTTCATACATCATACATGCATCAACCATTTCTTGATGTTATATACTTTATTGACGAGCAATGTAATTTGTAGGTATATTGCTGTTGGAGACGATCCATTTCTTCTCAACCATGGGCAGCAGTTTCAACCTTTTGTGGTTCGTGCAGCAGCAAATATTCAACAGGCATTGGACGATGCAAAGTTATCCAGCAAGATGAAAGTTGTTGTGCCTTGTAGCTCCGATACATATCAGAATGCATCTACTCTGCCTTCCAAAGCTTACTTCAGGCCAGATGTTAACAAAACCATGGCTGAGCTCCTCACATTTCTTGCTAATCACAGCTCACCGTTTATGATCGAGCTGAATCCAATTTTGAGCTTCCGACAGAAGAAGAATATTTCCTTGGACTATTACCTGTTCCAACTAATGTCACGTCCATTAAGTGATGGTCGTAATAAGTATGACAACTACTTTGATGCGAGCATAGATGCTGTGGTTACTGCTCTAACTAAAGCTGGTTTCAGTAACATGAGCATCATGGTTGGGAGAGCAGGATGGCCAACAGATGGAGCTGTGAATGCAACTCCAGCTACTGCCCAATCCTTCATGACAGGCCTGGTCAACCACCTGGCGAGAAAATCCGGGACACCACTTCGCCCGAAATTTGTTCCAACTGAGACATACCTCTACAGCCTTCTAGATGAAGATCAACAAAGTATCGTAAGCGGAAGTTACGAGAGACACTACGGCGTTTTTACATTTGATGGCCAAGCCAAATATCATGTCAACTTGGGCCAAGGTCCTAAGGCTCTCAAGAATGCTGTTGATGTGGACTATCTTCCGTCGAAATGGTGTGTGCTGGATGACAACAAGGATTTGTCCAATGTTTCTTCCAGTTTTTCTGCTGCTTGCTCCAACGCCGACTGTACTGCTCTGTCACCTGGTGGCTCCTGCACAGGTATTGGCTGGCCTGGGAATGTGTCGTTTGCCTTCAACAGCTACTATCAGCAGCATGATCAGAGTGGTGAGAGCTGCAGCTTCAATGGCCTAGGTTTGATAACCACCGTTGATCCATCTGTCGATAATTGCCTCTTTGCACTTGCAATTCGCGCTTCTGCTTCTACTTCACTTCACCCGGCATTTTCCATGTTGTGGATACTAGCTTTGTGGTTTTTTCATTTACAGTTTAGTCTGATGTAGCTTCCTAGCCTTTCTTTTGGCTACTTCGAGGCCCAACTGGAATTCTTAGTGCACTATCAAGTATCTGTGAAGTTGTGTAAATTCTGATGTACTCATTAGACGACTCTAGCCTTAATCAGATTTGCTGAGATCCTTAAATCACACTAGAGTTGCTGTTTCTAATGGGTGCATGATATTTGAAAAACCATACCCCATGCTTCTTCCATGTATTAACTACCAGGACATCTAAAAAAAAATTAAATAAGAAAACAGTACTAAGAGAAACCTGGACAGTATAAATAGGGTCCTACATTTGTGGACAACTGAACCGTGGCTAGATCATTGATGGTATTACCCAAACCTTTCATGTTCTGGTGTAAGTTACACTTTGTATTTGAAGCTCATTATTCTGCATTAAAAACCATCTAGTAATAGATCTGCATTTCCACTTTCTTTGTAAACTAATATAAGTAAAGAAATTTGGTTTTATAGCACTGACTGATCCAAGGTTTGGGAAAATACCACCAAACTTCTGTTTCATTTTAGTGCCACAAAAATTGCACAAACACTCCCTCCTTTTGTTAGTTCTAGCAATACGTCGCCATGGGAATTCAATATTTTCAAACTTGTACCACTAGTTTTGTATGCGGATCCACTTTCCTGCACTATTTTTTTTTTGCAGACCAAAAGACAACATGCATGCTTAATACCATTTCAATATAGCATAGAATGACTGAAAACGTACGTCCTGCAGTGCACCGGCCGGACCGGAGACAACAAAATGCATGGACATCTTACATTGCAAAATGAGTAGGAGTACATTTTCCCTCTTCCAAATAAGCACGCAACTGGAGTAATTGCATGCACCAAATTAAGCGGACCTTTTCATATTCTCTAAGTTGCAGTTAACACTAAACCAAGGGCATTATGGCCACCACTACCACTAAATACTACGCCTTCCACATTCTGAATTCGAAGGCTGTTCGCCTTACCAGAGTTACTGCTAGCACGATGATCGTCATGTACTGTAGTATAAATCATCAGCTCTCTCACACCTTAACACAAACGCATACCTCCGTCCTACCCATCACTAGCTAGCTAGAGTCGACCAAGAATATGGCATCTTCTCGCGCCCTCCTTCTGGCGCTCCTGCTCCTTCTCGCCGCCGCCACAGCGTCGGCGGCAGGTGCTCGTCCTGCAACCACTACGACAGCGGTGACATTTGTCCGGGTCGCTCCGGCGGCGAGCCTGGCGGAGCGGCTGGAGGGCGAGAGCCCGCAGCAGTGCTGGGAGGCGCTGATGGACATCAAGTCGTGCACGGGGGAGATCATCCTCTTCTTCCTCAACGGCGAGGCGTACCTCGGCCCCGGGTGCTGCCGCGCCATCCGCGTCATCGAGCAGCGCTGCTGGGCCGCCGACGCCATGCTGACCGTCATCGGGTTCACCCCGGAGGAGGGGGACATGCTCAAGGGGTACTGCGACGCCGGCGACGACGACGGCACCGGAGGCGACGGGCACCACCACAGCATCGGCGGGCCGTCGCCATCGGCCCCGCCGCCCAGCGGTGTTCTGGACGACCTTGCCAGAGACGACACCGTGGCTGCTGCGGCGATGGCGGCAGCGGGAAGGAAGGGGCGCCTTGGTGCGCAGTTGGATGGTTAATCGAGTGCAGTCACAGTGTGTGTGTGTGTCACCGTGTCCACGACCACGTAGGTTCTTGCGAGAATCCTGAACTCATGATGATATGCTTGCAAAGCTGGGACGCAAACTGTTTACGAGTTGCGCTTCTGTGTAACACGAGCTGTGCCTCTTGGTAAACCCCAGCAACGACTAATAATGCAATAATAAAAAGCATATTACTACTGCCATTTTGATGTGAACTTTATTAGCAATTAAGTGTTGATTTTATACAAAAAATTGTGGTCATGAATGTACAGTATCATATACAGACCTTGCATGTCGTCGTCTTCTGGAGTAATAATTAACAACAACACCAGACCTTGCACGTGGGATGCAGGCCGCGCCGCACAGAGGCGGAGGCCACAACGGCCGGGACAAAGAGAGACACACGGAACGCGACACGCCAGCTCGCCCGTGCTCTGCGCCCTGCGACCAGCTCCAGCTCGCCGCTCGCCTTGTCCGGCTCTTCTGTGCCGTGCTCGATCGGTGCTCGCCGCGCCGAGCCGCCGTTTCGAATGCCGGCACCCAAGTCGCGCCTGCTGCTGCTGCTCGTCGCGGCAACCTGGAGCCTCGGCCCGCTCTGCCCAGCCGCCGGGGAAGCTGGAGGCGGCTCCTGCGAGCTCTCCGTCGCGCGCGGTGGCGCGCTCTACAACTTCAGCCTCGCGGCGCCCACGCCCGCGCACCGCCACGGCGTCCTCAGCGAGGATGGGTAACTAGCTAACTAACTGTACACTGCCCGATTACTACTAGCACCTCGACGTGATTCCCGGAGACGCGCTGCTCGTGTTTGACGAAATGCTAGTCTCCTGTTTACTGCTTATTATTATTATCGGCTCCTCTGTGAAGTGAGCGTGTACAGAATTATACAAGTAGTTGTGCAGTGCTAACTAATTTGCCAGGTTGAAGCATCCGGGGATGACCTGTTGTGGAGTTCTGGGGGACCTCTCTTAGTTTTCGTATCATTGGCCAATTAGGCGATTAGTATATGCACCACGGAGCTTGCTGCGGTAGCAGAGCAAGATCTCCCGCAATGTTTATGCATTGGTCCCTACTTGGCTTACTTCTTGAAAGCTGAGGCCATGATTAAATATGCTTTGTGCGATTGTGGAAGCACTTTAATTAGTCTTTCGAAGTACGCAGCCCCGGATTGATTGGGTTGTATACTCCTACATCGTCACACGTTATGGCACTGTCTATCTGTGTTTCAGCTCTATCCCATGACAATGGACATCCTGTGTTTCAGGTTTTACAAGGTGGCTATGAATGATTCAGTTATCTGGTTCCAGGTTCGTTTTGCTAGGGTGCCTTTTTAGCGTGTTTCTTTCTTTTAATCTGTAGTTCCTACGGTTAGAAAAACTATATTACAACAAGGTGGATTATACTTGCACAAGGGATTGTTCAAAACCTCTGCATATAACTAAGGGGTTTTCGTGTTCCATTTCTAACTGCTTCCCTCATTCGTTGCCGCGTGCAGCTGTGCAATCAGATGATATTCAACGTTGACCCACCTATCTGTCTCCGCTGCGAGGTACTCCCCTAATCAATCATCCCAAAATTGAATTGGAAACTTAGAGTTCCTTTTCTGGGTTAGTTTCTGTGTTTCTGCTTGTTGCCTGCATGATGCATCTGTTTTTCTATCTCCATTTTTTTGAGGCAAGTGCACCTATTTCGTGTTGCTTTATCTGGTTCTGTGTCGAGTATACCTCAGTGGCTCAGCTTGAATGTTCTCATACTTAAGCTCAAGAAACTACATTTCTATGGTGTTTAGACGGAGAGAGAGAGAGAGCACCTTATTTTCCAGGAAGAAACTTCACAGTGGATGTTAGCTTTTGCCAGCTCTAGTGATGTATTGAGGTGGCCCAGATCCACCTAAGGCTGTGTTCGCTGTTGTGAGAATTTCGCCATGAGGCAGAGCATTACCCCGTGTAAGTATTTCTGCTTATATGAACAGACAGTTTTCTCTAAAAGAAAAGAAAATATTGGAGAACCACCATTTATTAAAGAAAGGACCAGAGTGTAGTAATACAACTTTCATATGCGAAAAAATGATACGATGATCAAAACACACTCTGTTTCAACATTCCAAAGGACCCAGCAAATTGCAGCCCAGATTTTTTTTTTTTGACAATTAAGGGCAGGAGCTCTGCCATTACATTTCAGGAGGGGAAAAACTGTACAAGACAGAAAAACTGCCTAAGAGAGAAAAGCAAACACGGCAAGGCTACACCTTCCAGCCAAACTCAAAGGATTTTAAATCCTCACGCATCAGCTGTGCAACAGCACTAGAAACAGCAAACTGCAGCCCAGATTGATCACGTAAAACTGTCCACCTAAGGCTGTGTTCACTATTCTTAGGATTTCGCCATGAGGCAGCATTACCCTGTGTAAATATTTCTGCTTATATGAACAGGCAGTTTTCTCTAAAAGAAAAGAAAATATTGGAGACCCATCCTTTATTAAAGAAAGGACCAGAGTGTAGTAATACAACTTTCATATGCGAACAAATGATACGATGATCAAAAGACACTCTGTTCAACATTCTGAAGGACCCAGCAAATTGCAGCCCAGACTGACCATGTAAAACTGCTCCGCAAAATTCAGGCATAAAGGGGCGAACCCAAGCAAAATATTTAGATAAAGATACATGATATGAATCTTAATTTTCTGTCATGATTGCTGCATGGATACATTAATTTTTAATGAACTCTGTTTCAGTAAGAACTTCGTTCACCGTATTCAACAGTGGAGTTGTGTTATGGTCGGTTTGACCTATACACGCAGGAAGCCCACTAGTGGCTAGTTATGGGTTTAGCCCAAGTAAATTAGGGGCTTAGCCCAAGTAAATTAGGGTTTAGAGGAGGCCGTCCTCCTATATAAACACTTGTATCCCTTCGAGATTAATCGGACAATATTCAGTATCATTCTTGTCTCTGAAGGGAGACGGAGACCCTGTGCCCCCGCCGCCAACCCTAACCGCCGCCTCCTTCCTCCGCGACGGCGCCCAGCCGCCGGCGCCGAGCTCTCCAGCCTCTCCGCTCTCACTTCCACCCTTACAATCTCCGCCCTAGACTCGGTAGAACCCTAGACTCTACCACTTTGGTATCAGATTGCCTAGGTCTCATGGGCTCCAACAGCCCCCCGTCGACCCCATCGCCGCCACGTCCGTCGCCGCCACCAACACCACCACCGCCACCGCCGCCGCCATGACAGGCGCCCACGCGCTGCAGGGAGCCGCCGCCGCCAACGGAGACCAGGCCGCCGCCGCCCCCACGGGCCTCGACCTCCTGCCCGCTACTTTGGCGGACCTCGCCGACAGTCTCCGCGCCATCCGTTTCGAGCTCGCGGAGATCAAGGCCGGCCAGCACCCGCCGCCCCCACCGCCCGCCGTTCCGCCGCCGCCCCCACCGCCCGCCGTTCCGCCGCCAGCAACGGTCGCCCCGCGTGGTGGCCGCCATCGCCCTCGCCAATTCCCACATGGATCGACGCGTCGCCATCTACACTCAGACTACGGCGCGGACGACGGTTCAGCAGCCCCTTTGGCGGTCCTGGCGGGTTTGCGGCCCCCTTCGCCGCGAGCACGTCCTTCAACCCGGGCCGCCAGGAGGGCGCCCCCGAGGTCCGCCTCGGCACGCAGCCGCCCCGCTTCACCAAGCTGGAGTTCGCCACCTACGACGGCGCCACCGATCCCTAACGGCTGAACCAGTGTGAGCGTTTTTTCGGGGGCAGCGGACGCTCGCCCGCACGTGGATCGCCTCCTATCACCTACCGCCGCGCAGACTTGGTACCCTAGCAGGACGAGGGCGGGATGCCGTCCTGGGAGCGCTTCCGCGACCTGTGCCTCCAGCGGTTTGGGCCGACCCTACGCGGAAGCCGCCTCGCCGAGCTGGGACGCCTCGCCTTCACCGCACGGTCCAGGACTTCGCCGACCGCTTCGCGCTCGCGTGCCATGCCCCGGGCGTTTTGCGCGGCGGCGCGATCTCTTCGTCGGCGGCCTCCACGACTACATACGCGTCGACGTCGAGATGCGCGAGCCTGCGGACCTGCGACGGCCATGTACTACGCAGCCTACGACGCGCGCCATCGCCATGCAGCGGTACGCGCAACGTGGCGGCTCGTTCCGCGCTCCGACCCGCCCGAGGCCCCGCCCGCCGCGCCCCGCGCCGGCAGCTGCGCCGCAGGCCTCTGCGCCCGCTCGCCTTCAAGCGGGCGACGGCTGCGGAGCAGCTCGAGCGGCGCCGCCGGGCGTGCTTCAGCTGCGACGAAGTACGCGCCGGGCCACACGTGCGCCCGCCTCTTCTACCTGGAGACCGTCGACGACGCCGACGTGGAGGCCCTCACCGCCGAGCTCGCGGCCGCCACCATCGGGCCGGTGTCACGACCTACGCGCCGGTCGACGCGTCCGCCTTCGTCGTCTCTCTTCATGCTATGGCGGGCATCAAGACGGCCAGACGATGCGCTTCGGTGACGATCAATGGGGAGCGTCTCACGCGTGGTGGACACGGGCTCGACGCACAACTTCCTGTCCAAAACCGCCATGCGCCGCCTCGCTCTCCAGCCGGCAGGATCGGAGAAGTACAGCATCACCGTCGCCAACGGGGACCGTCTTACGTGCCAGGGCGTGGCGCGACAGGTTCCCGTGCTCGTAGGCGATGAGCCGTTCTCCATCGACTGCGTCGGCATCGACTTGGGCTGCTACGACTTCATCCTCGGCCTCGACTTCTGAGCACCTTAGGCCCCATCTGTGGGACCTCGACGTCTGTCCCTCATCTTCGGCGCGAGGGCGGCCGCCGTGTTCCTTGGACGGGCTTGGGCAGCAGCGCATCCGGCTACACGATGGCCGCCGCGCGACGAGGCGCATCCGCTCCTGGCCGACTTACTTCGCAGCACGGCAACCTCTTCGATGAGTCGCAGGGCCTCCTCCCTCGCGGCCCTGTGACCGCGCCACCTGCTGCGAACACGGCGCCCGTCGCTGTGCGGCCGTACCGGTACCCCAGTGCAGAAGGACGAGCTCGAGCGCCAGGTGGCGATCATGCTAGCACAGGGCATCATTCGGATTTCGACGTCGCCGTTCTGCGCCCCGTGCTCCTTGTGCGCAAGGCCGACGGCACGTGGCGCTTCTGCATCGACTTCGCGCCCTCAACACCGTCACGTCCAAGGACAAGTTCCCCATCCCCGTCGTGGATGAGCTCTGGACGAGCTGCATGGCGCGCGCTTCTTCACCAAGCTCGACTTGCGCTCGGGCTATCATCAGGTGCGCATGCACCCGGACGACATCGCCAAGACGGCGTTCCGCACTCACCATGGCCACTACGAGTTTTTGGTGATGCCGTTCGGCCTCTCCAACGCGCCGGCGACCTTCCAGGCCCTGATGAACGACGTGCTCAGCCCCTACTTACGCCGCTTTGTGCTTGTTTTCTTTAATGATATTTTGATCTACAGCGCATCCTGGGTGGAGCACTTGCAGCACGTGGCCATCATCTTCAACGAGCTTCGAGCGCATCGTCTTCATCTCAAGCGCTCGAAGTGCTCGTTTGGCACGACCTCCGTCGCGTAATTGGGCCACGTCATTTCCGCCGACGGTGTCGCGATGGATGCGGACAAAGTCGCCGCCGCCGGCAGCCCCATCGCCGCGAGCTCTTCGCGGATTTTTGGGCCTCGCGGGATACTACCGGCGGTACATCCGGGACTTCGGCCTCATCGCCGCGCCTCTCACGTTCTTGCTTCGCCGCGCGCCTTCTCACAGGACGAGGAGGCGGCCACGGCCTCGCCGCCTGCGGCGGGCACTCACGACGGGCCCCGTTCTTCGGATGCCGGACTTCGACGAGCCGTTTGTGGTGGCTGCGCGCCTCGCGGCATCGGCCGGCGCCGTCCTTCACCGGGCGAGGGCCACTCGCTTTCTTCGGCCGCCCCGCGCGCACCACAGCTCGCCGCATATGAGCGCGGCTGATCGGGCTGTCCGGCGGTGCGCCAGCGGGCGTATCTTTGGGGCCGAACGTTCGTGTGCGCACGGACCACGGCACTGAAGTTCTTGGATCAGCGCCTCTCCACGGTGTCGCGCATCGTGGATCAGCAAGCTCTTCGGCTTCGACTTCACCGTCGAGTACGCCCCGGCCGCCTCAACACGTCGCCGACGCCCTGTCCCGCCGCGACATCGACGACGTCGTGGACGCGCCCACGGTCGGTGCGGCCCTCTGCATCCACTCCGGGCCATCCTTCGCCTTCATTGACGAGGTTCGCCGCGCTACTGCCGAGGCCGTGGATGCGCAGCAGCTGCGCCGGCGCCTGGCCGCGGCGAGCTGGGCGCGCCATGGCGCATGGACGAGGGACTACTCCTCCATGGGCGCCACATCTTCGTGCCGGATCATGGAGACTGCGCCACGAGGCCTTGTCCTTGGCGCATTCTACAGGTCACGAGGGCGTCCAGAAGACCCCTCCGTCTCCGCTGATTTTTACATTCCAAGGGATGGCGTCCTGGTGCGAGACTGGGTGCGGGCGTGTGTCACATGCCAGTGGAACAAGACAGAGACGCTCCGTCCGGCGGGCTTACTGCAGACGCTGGACGTGCCGTCCCAGGTGTGGGCGGACATCTCCATGGACTTCATCGAGGGGCTGCCGAAGGTTAGCGGCAAGTCCGTCATCCTCACGGTGGTCGACCGTTTCTCCAAGTACGCGCACTTCATCGCCCTCGGCCATCCCTATACGGCGGCGTCCGTGGCACGCGCCGCGACGGTGTCGTTGCCTGTCGACGATACCTCGGAGGAGGGATCCTCACGAGGAGAAGAAGTAGGAGCCATAGGGCGGAGTGCACACGGGACGGTGTGCGAGTTACCCGGCTTGAACACACGATGACGGGGCCTCTTTGCATGTGGAATTATCTGGCGCTTGCGCGTTGTTACAATGGTTGTGGTTGTGCCTCTAGGGCTCCGGGATCCGGCTTATAAAGGCGCACGGATCTAGGGTTTACATGGAGAGTCCTAGCCGGATTACAGATTGCCTAACCTACGTTACAATATCTTGCCGTGTACGTCAGGATCCGCCTCACATACGTCGTCTGGATCCGGGTTCCTCATAGGCTTCCACGGATCGGGTTCCTCCAAAGGTCGGTGCGGATCCGGCTATCTGATCTGGGCCGGACTTGTCCTTCATGATCAACAGCATGGGCCGCCCGATGGGCCACATGCCACCATCTCCGTCTATGGGCCACCGGGCTTACCGGATCTAGGCACTGTCGATGGTACACCCATGAAGTATACCCACAACAGTAGCCCCCAGAGTAACTCGGAGAAAGTTGAAGAACTCCAACTTCGTATCTTCTTTTTTCCAACTTATAAGTCGGAAGATTCCCCATCCTGCGGGACTTCATCCATCGACGACCTTAAAACATGTCTCGGGTTACTCCCCTTGCGAATGTGGCTTGCTTATCTTCGCGCTTTTACCGGTCTTAACAAACTCAACGGTTCCGCCAATTCTGGCACCATTTTCGCGCGGTTTGTGCGGTAACTTATCTCTAGCCATTTTTACTATTAGGTTTTAAGACACGTGTCATGCATCCAACGGCGCGACGCTTGCGTTCCGACCACAGGATGCGGAGCACGAATCTCATCCCTCAGCCTATAAATATCCACCGTCAACCCTAACTTCTCATTCACCCCCCATTCTCACCTCTCTACACAGCGCCGCCCGCGAGCTCTTCCTCCGCCGTGCCGGAACCCGCCGGAAAGTCGCCGGAGCGTCACCGGAGCGAGTCCACCACCGTGGTGTTCTTCGTGTTCTTAACTCCGACGAGCCACCGCACGAAAACCTCACCGCCGGCAACTTCGACCACCGCGGAATCCATTGCGGTAAGCTCTCCGAGCTTCGATTCTCTGCCGTAGTTGGTAGGGATGATCGCTAGGTTGACGACGATGATCCGACTAAATTACGTTTTCCGCCATTACTCTTACATCTTCAGATGTCGTCCATGACTCCGCCTCCTGCCGACGAGCCGATCAATGCGACGCCCATCTCCTCCGCTCCGCCTCCCTTCATCCCAATCCAGCTGGATCCTACTAAGGATTCCGGCAAAGACGTCGAGGGCACCTCAGTCATCCCTGAAAAGACATCGAGGCGGAGAAGAAGGCGGAAGAAATGGCTGCTAAAAAATCCAAAGCTCGCCAACGGGACTCGGAATCCAAAGGCAAATGGTGGCCTTGCACCACCACGAACATCGAGCTGCAGAACTTGGAGGGAGAAGGGTTCTTGCAACCCGGAAGCTGGAGGGCGACTCCGAGTGCCCTAGCCCCGGCCCCTCAGGACAACGAGATGGTGCTGACGAAGGCGTTGGTGGAGCGAGGCTTCTCATTTCCGCCTTCGGACTTCTTCCTCGAGATTCTGAAGGCTTATGGGCTCCAACCCCACAACATCTCCGAACAGCGTGCTTGCAATTAGCAATCACGTCACCCTCTGCGAGGCCATCTCCGGGTAGCTCCCGAACTCTCCTGTTTCAATACTATTTCTGTCAAGAAGGAGAGGATCCGGCGTCCTCCGAGCGGCGACATGCGGAACCATCACTTTTATGCTTCGCCGGCCGCGTCTACCCCATCCGACCATCCGAATCCGCGCGGTGCTGGTCCGCATGCTTCTTCTATTTGAAGGACGTCTCCGCCCGCGAACGCAAATAAACTGCCACCGTTCAGAAGCGCCCCTGGAGCTTGGCATGGTGCACTCCCACATCTCCGAGTCACTCCAGCTCACGCGGGCGGAGTATGGGCGACGGAGGAGGGGCGAGACCCTGACTGGTTCCAAGCGGATGGAGCCGCTTCACGGAGGATCGCTTGATGTTCCAGTACACAAGGCGCGATGACCCGATGCGCGTCACAAAAGACAATCTTTCCGCCGACGCCCTCGACAAGAGAATCCGGGTTCTCATCAAAGTTTCGCGTGAACTTCGCGTTCACGTGTGCAACAAAGATATCCACACGAACGGTTCCGGAACCGCGGTACGTCGGCTTGATTGTAACCTCTTGTTTCCTTTTCGCATTCAAATTTTTGTCTAAGTGTTTAACTCTGTATCAGCTCGAAGCGCTCGAAGAGAACGAACTCGGAACCCTCCTCCGAGTTCCTTCCACCGGAAACACGGATCCGGACGCCGCGTCGGAGGCGGAAGCTCCCGAGACCTCCCGCCCTGCGAAGAGGAAGAAGGCCGCTCCTTCCAGCCCCCATGCGAAACGCGCCCGCGAAGTGCCTAGCACCACCCGGAGAGCGGAGGCGGAAAAGAAGCGCCTTTCAGCGATTGATACCGGCAACAAGGGCAGCTGATGTCCAGCATTTCTTCAAGCCTTCGGGTAGCGCCTATTCCGAGATCCAGTTACGGCTTTACCTCAAACTTATACTTTTATGTTTTTACGAAGTTCCGGTAGCCAGCCCCCAGGCCCCAAGGGCCCCGAAGAAAAAGGCCAAGCCATCTCCGGCTTCTTTTCCTATTACTCCCGAGGTTGAAGTTCCGCCCAAAGCTTCATCGCCTCCAAGCCGGATCCGAAAGATATCATCAATGTTGATGATCTTCCTGAAGACTCCGCCCACCACGGCGACTCCGCCAAGGGAACCTCCTCACCTATTCCTCGAGTCAACTCAACCGGGCTCCGCTTTCGCGGGGCCGACGAGAAGAAAAGGAGCAAAGGCAAAGCTCCTTCGGGTTACCAACGCGACTCGAGTCCACCTCCAACCAACTCCGTCTCTTCAAAAGCTTACCCTCTCACGGCGCCACGCGGAAGTTTCGATATCTTGAACAAGGTGTGGGGGCCGGACGGAGGTGCGTGAACTCGCCATTTGGAGGACAACTTTGAAGGAATTTTCGCCAAGCACGGGAAGTGCGGCGGGTAATACTAGCCCCAAGCATTGGGTGATATATTCCCGTGTAACATGTATTAACCGATGCTTTCCCAAATGTACCTGAGGCGGAAATTTAAAATTTTTATACCAAGACTTTAAATTCCTCGCTAGCCCCCAAGATTTTAAACATCCGACTAACTCCTTGCTGCTTTGCAGACCACGCGGAAGCTGCACGAAGATCTGCGCGTGCACGTGCTGGAGCAGATCACGGAGATCGAGGGGCTGCGCCAGAACGCGGAAAATGGCCAACAAGCTATCCGACTACTTGAGTCCCGCCTTCAGGGTACGAAATCTGGGTCTTGCTTTTTGTTCTGATATAATTGTTCAAAATGCATAATATGTGCAATTTTGTCTACCTTCAGAAGAGACTGCCAAGCGCTCCAAGTTTGACGAGCTATCCGCCAAGGTCCAGGTGCTTGAGGCGGAGAACGAATCCCTCAAGGAATTTGTAAAGAACTCCGCTTCTCAGGAGAATCAAGCGCGGAAAGAGCTGATCGAGAAGCATGCCCGTGACCTGGCGGAGCTGAATGAAAAACTGGAGAAAAGCCAGGGCCGCGTCATTTCCGTGATCTCCAAGAACAGAGTTCTGGAAGCGGAGGCGGAGGCCATTGACAAACTTATCTTCCGTAAGCATTTTCCGTGTCGTTGATCCGACTACCTTGTAGTTTTCTTTCTAACGGAATTGAACCTCCTTGTTTCACAGCAAGCCTTGGCTTTGAATGGTCAAAGGAATCAAATCTGAAGAGGACAGAGGCATACGATGAAGCGCGGATTTCAATCGACGCGTTATTCGAAGCCTGTCGCGGAATTGCCAAGACTCTGTCTTTGAAGAAAGCTAAAACCACGCTCATTGACACGATGACCAAACTTATGCAACAAGTGCCGGATTTCATCAGGGCGCGAAGTCTTCGACACGGAGCCGCCTCCTAGTCTGGCCAGCAGGCTCACTCCCTCGCTCAACCTGGCGAATGTTGCACGCGGAGCCCCCGGATTCCGACATGGGTGCCCTCCTCGCGGAGACCGAAGGCTATGAGCGGTTGTTCGTCGGCGAGTTGATCACTCGTTACGGGTACAACCAACACGATGCCCTCGGGATTTTCCGATGCGAGAGGAGGATGCGAGTGGCCGGAGTATTATGGGAAGGCTCGGGTCAGCGAGCACTCGGAGGAGACTCGGCGATGACTCAAAGCCGGATCGCGGCAGCGATGGCTCCACCTATCAGCAGTCTGAAGAAGAGGACTCGAGTAGAGTTCTGTTTAAAACAATGAGAAATTGCATCATTTTGGCCCGGAGTGGGTTTGTAATATAACTTAAATTCTTAAGTAGTTAGGGACGAAACAGGCATGCATGCGTGGGCGGAAAACACTTATCCTGCAATCCGTGTTAATATTATTTGCATGTTTCGTTTTATTGGAAAGCAAGTGCTGGTTTGATAATTTCCGGCTTGCCCACTTGACCTTCCACGAGCCGAAAAAACGCTCGCCTGCGGCGACGAAGCCCAATGGCAATCCGTCAATAACCGCGGAAACAAGCCCCCGGCCCAAGTGCAGTCGCTACCGGGAATCCATGGGAAACAATTTCCGCAGAAAACTTAAGCTTACGTCCTAAAGGACGATTTTGAAAATCACAACTTTCATACACGCCTAGGCGGAAAGATCCAGCTCTGCGGTTTTAGTCGGAAAAACATACACGATCCAGAAATGAAAAAAAGGAGGTAAAAGACTCTAAGAGTGAACCAAAAGCTTTATTTCATTGATCATGTATCATAGATATTACAAGGTATGTAATGCGTAAAGCGCTAAGTGTGGAAAGGACGTAGCTGTGCTATGTTCCAGGGACGATCTGTTTCATCATATATGTCACCCGGATCTTCTCGTTTTCGTTTCCGATGCCAGTTGGCAGGTCTATCCTTTAGTTCCCGGAAATCAACGAGGTAGTAGGATCCGTTGTGTAGTACTTTGCTGATGACAAAAGGTCCTTCCCATGGAGTTTGCAACTTGTGATCTTTCACCTGGCGAAGGCGGAGGACTAAGTCTCCGACCATGAACGAGCGGTTCCGAACTCGACGGCTATGATAGCGTCGGAGCTTGGTAAATGGTGGAGCGTTGGTCGGCTAGATTCCGAGCTTCTTCGATCGGGTCCTGAGATAGCTGTCGAGCCTCGTCGCGTTTCTTCATTGTAGGCGGAAACTCGCGGTGAATCATGGATGATGTCGGGGGAGCACGGCTTCGGATCCGTATACCGGGAAGAAAGGAGTAAATCTGTTGACTGTTAGGGGTAGTTCGTAAACTCCACAGAACAGAGTCGACTCATCGGCCCAAGCTCATTTGCGGCGCGGTTCTTCAAGGCGAGTTTGATTCCGGCTAGTATAAGGCCATTGGCTCGTTCGACGACCATTAGATTGTGGATGAGCCACGGACGCAAGGTCAAGCCGGATCCCAACTTCATCGCATAATCCTTGAGTTCTCCTGCAAAGTTTGTGCCATTGTGTGATTATCTTGTGTGGGATGCGAATCTCGTTACGAGGTGCAAACAAATTTTAGTGCCGTAGCACCGTCGGCTTTTCTTGGCTTTGCCTCGATCCCTTCCGAACTTGTCAATAGCGACGGGGAGGTATTCATGGCCGCCGGGAGATGATTTCTTTAACTTACCAACCATATCGAGCCCCCGGACCGCGAACGGCCGGGTGATAGGGATGGTCCTCGGCTCTTGAGGTGGAGCGTTTGGTTAGCGTAACTTAACGACAACGCGGCAAGTTTCACGGCTTGTCGAGCGTCTTCTTTAGGCATTAGCGGTAAATCCTAGCAGAAGGCTTTGCAGGGACTGGGAGCGGCATGATGCCCGCAATCCTGCATGGATCTCTCGGAGGATTTCAATGCCATCTTGACTAGAGACGCATTTGAGAAATACCCCGTTTGCGCTTCGTTTGTAGAGCTGTCCATCAACAATTGTGTAGGATCTTGCTCGTCGATGATCTATCGTGCGTGGACCTCGTCCTCCGGCAACTTTTGATCAATGAGGTAATCCAAACGGTGAGTCCAGGCGGAATGGTTGCCATCACTTCCTTAGCCGGAGGCGCGGATCAGGATTTTCGGGTTTGCACCCTTCGGGAAACTCATGATGCTCAAGGAAAATTCGGCGGGTGGTTTCTGGGATCGAGCTTGGACGAGCATGTCTGTTTCTTTGTGTTATCGTCTCTCTGACGTACTTGACTTCGTATCAGGAAGCACTTGGCGATCTCGTCCGCCGTCTCGCCTGTAATGACGGAGTTTACGGCGTTCAGGTTCGGCTACTTGTTGTGCCACCGGGTCGGAATCTCCGCACATATGATGTGCTTGATCCCAATCTCCTTAGCGATGCGAGACCGTGTAGTAGAGCCTCGTATTCCGCCATATTATTGGTTGCTTGAAGTGAATCTGCGAGCGTCTTTGGTTCTTCTCGGTAGGTGACCGGGGTGACTCCGGCCCGAGCCTTGATGTTGCTTGGATCCATCAAAGTGCATGACCCAACGGTTAAAACACGGTGTGCCCTCCGGTGCTTCAGTCCAATCCGCGATGAAATCCGCTAGAACTTGAGACTTGATTGCGGTTCGGGCTTCGTAGTTGATGTCAAAGGCAGATAACTCGATGCCCCATTTTGCTACGCGTCTGTTGCGTCGGAGTTGTTGATGATTGTCGCCAGGGGAGCCTTGCCCACTTGTCATTGGGTGCTCTGAAGTAGTGTCTCGGCTTCCGGCTGCCTAGGAAAACTCCGTATGCTAGCTTACGAAAGTGAGGGTATCTCTGCTTGGATTCCGTCAGGACTTCGCTAATGTAATAGAGAGGCCTTTGGACTCCGTGCTCAAATCCTTCTTCCTTTCGCACCACCACGATTACGAGGCTGATAACTTTGTTGGTAGCCGCTATGTAGAGGAGCATAGGCTACTGACTGCTGGGGCTGCCAATATAGGTGGGGAGGAGAGTATGTTCTTCAACTCCTGAAGTGCTTTATCTGCTGCCTCATCCCAGACAAATTTGTCTGTTTTCTTCAGCAGCTTGTAGAGAGGTAGGGCTTTCTCGCCAAGACGGCTAACAAATCTACTGATTGCTGCGACGCAACCAGTTAGTCGTTGCACATCTTTGAGACAAGTTGGCCTTTTGATGTTCGGGATAGCCTTGATTTTTTCCGGGTTAACTTCAATTCCTCTATGGGAAACAATGAAGCCAAGGAGTTTTCCGATTTGCACGCCAAAGACGCACTTCGGAGATTCAACATCATCTTGTACGTCGGAGGTTATCAAGGTTTCCTTAAGGTCGCTCAAGGTCGGATCCCTTTCGGGTCATGACCGCGATGTCGTCGACGTAGGCGTGCACGTTCGGCCAATTTGGTCCTTCAGGCACCGCTGCATCGTACGTTGGTAAGTGGCACCTGCGTTTTTCAAGCCAAAAGGCATGGTAACATAGCAGTATGTGCCAAAGGGTGTGATGAAAGAGGTCGCCTTTTGGTCGAGACTCCTTCATCAAGATCTGATGATACCGGAATATGCGTCAAGAAAACACAGAAGTTCGCCCTGCCGTCGAATCAATGACTTGGTCAATGCGCGGCAAGAACGGATCTTCGGACAATGCTTATTCACGCCGGAGTAATCGATGCACATTCTTAGTATTTCGAATTCTTTTTGGGTACAAGGACGGGGTTTGCGACCCAATCGGTATGGATAACTTCTACTACAAAACCTGCCTCTAGTAACTTTGCTAATTCCATTCCTATGGCGCGGCGCTTCTTGTCTCCAAAGCGTCGCATAGCTTTGGTTTTGCACCCGGATTTATGTTGAGGTAGTGCTCGGCGAGTTCCCTTGGTACTCCGGACATGTCAGAAGGTTGCCATGCGAAGATATCCATGTTAGCTCTGAGGAACTCGACGAGCGCGCTTTCCTATTTGGGGTCCATGTTGGCTCCGGCTGAAACCTGCTTGGAGTTATCACCCTCAATGAGGTCATGCTTCTTGGTTTCTATCGCGGCCTTGAACGAGGTCTACGGTTCGGAGATGCGCTTCTTGGTGGTGCATTTCGATTGGATCCACCGCGGTTCATGCCTTACGACTCCTCCCGAGATATGACGGATTTGCAAAAGCGGCTTCGCCTTCCTCGCAGTCTCTAGCTTTCTTGTAGTCTCCGGACACGGTGATCCAACCGTTAGGACCCGGAATCTTGAGCTTGTTGTAGATGTAGCATGCCTGGCGTGGAACTTGTGGTAGGTGGGCTGCCGAAGATTACGTGGTAGGAGCTTTTGAAGGGCACCACTTCGAACGTGATCATCTCTTCGCGGTAATTGTTCACATCGCCGAAGGCCACGGGAAGTTTGATGCTGCCCAGAGAGTTTGCCTTCTTACCGGAACCACACCATGAAATTCGGTGGTGCTGTGGCTTGGTGTTCCTTGGTGAGGTTCATCTTCTCCAGGGGTCTCCAGGTACATGATGTTCAGGCTAGCTCCTCCGTCCATAAGACACTTGGAGAAGTCATACCCGTCGATGCGGGGACTCACAACGAGAGCGTAGCACTCTTTGGGGATGACGGCCGGGTGATCCGACCTGTCAAAAGTACAAGCTTTCTCCGACCACTTGACATGCTGCGGCACGGCGGGCGTGGCGTTCAAGATCCGGAGCGCCGATTTTTCGCGCGGACGGTTGGGGTTCCGAGGAAAGTGTGGTAAGTTCGACACTCTTCTGCCAAAGGGTTGGACTTGTTAGCTGCGGTACCCTCCTTGGGTTCGCGAGCGTCATCCTCGTCCATGGCCTCGGAGCTGTCTTCCTCTTTGTCCTTGTTCTTGCCCTTGCCTCCTTTGCCGCGCGCGGCGGTGCTTCGGCCTCGCTTGTATCCCGCCTCGGGTCATTTTCAGATCGTTGACCTTGCGAGTTGCGATTGGTATGGGTGGATTTGCCCGTAGCCGGATCCAGATAGGCACGGCATATCTGTATTCTTCTTACGTTTGGGGCGCGGGATCGGCTGCGGTGACCTCGTCGACGCTGCTGGCCCCTGCTGCTCCGCCTCCACGTCAGCGGCCTCTTCGCCTCCTGGACCTCCAGCGTTGGAAGCGTCATGGCTACCATGTCGGATCCTCCGCCCTTCTTGAGGGGTTCTTCCGCTTGTTCTTTATTCTTGACGCCGTTATCACGGTTTTTCTTGTTGGTGCGAGGGTATGGGCGTAGGCTGCGAGATCTCCTTTGCGTCGTCATCGGCGGTATGATCGCTGGCGATGTTTATCATCTCATCAAGAGTGAGCTTGTTTGCGTTCACCAGGCAGGTAAGCTTGTGGCGCAGTAGCCCTCACGCTGCAACCCACCGATGAAGGCATGCATTGCTGTGCGGTTATCTACGTTCTCGCACTCGTTTCTGGTTGCCAACCATCGGGTGAGGAAACTCCTAGATGTCTCACCCTTCTTCTGGATGCAAGCTTGAAGGTCGTTGGTGGTGGCCGGTCTCTTGTAGGTACCCTGAAGTGGTTCTCGAAAGCCTTCTTCGGGTCCAACCAGCAAAAGATGGTGTTCTCCTCGAGGTCGCTGAGCCAAACACGAGGCTGGACCAATAAGGTACAAGCTGGAGCATGCGGCAGGCTATATTCGGGGTTCCTCCGGCGAGGTTATTGCATTGTAGTAATCCTCAATCCGGGTATCCGGCCTCTCGCTGCCATCATAATGCTTCGAGGTTTCTGGTAGCTTAAGGTTCAAGCTTCTTGGCTTTGGTTCCTCTCGGATCATCCGGCCAAAGCACCTTGGACCATGTAGTCGGATCTGTACTCATTGAGGCGGTCCCGGGCATCACGGGGGCACCCGGGCGATTTTGAGCGGGAACGAGATCTCGGCCTCACCTCCGCCTCCTCGCCTCAGGTGGTGGTGAGGAGATGCGAGGGGGCAAGATGTTCTTCCGCCTTGATTCTCGGCATGGCTCCCAGCGGGCGCTCCGGCTTCGGTGGCTCCTTTCCTCTTGGTGGTGGTCACCTCCGTCGTTCCGGCTCCTGCGTGGCTCGGGTCGTACTCCTCGTTCCGGCTCCTCCTTGGTTCCGGATCGCGTCCTTGGCTTCTGCGAGGCTCGGGGTCGCGTTCTTGATTCCGGCGAGGCTCGGGCTCGCGTTCTTGGTTCGCGAGGCTCGGGCTCGCGTTCTTGATTCCGGCCCTGCGTTGCTCCAGCGTCGCTCCTGTTCCTGTCTCTAGGTGGCATCTTGTCGCGGATGTTGATTCCACAGCCCATGGGGCACAGGGTTTCCGGCGGGGCTGCGACGTCGCGAGGGGTAGCGGAGGACGCGAAGCTCGGGGTGGTGGCGATGGAACACGGTACTTGTCGCTGCGGTATACATCGCATCCTTTCCCTTTGCCGGGTCTTTCGGGGTTGAATCCGATGGTATGGGGATTGGATTTGGATGATCTCTGACTATCCTCCTGCGCTCCGTGGATCCGGTGCGCGACTCGCCATCACGATGTTGACTTGCTATGGCGTCCTTCTGCGCGGTGGATATGCATTGTTCCGGATTGGATGCTAACTGCGCGAAGTATCTGCCTTGCTCTGTTGCTGCATTCTTTGAAGCAACGAGCTTAGGACGTAGTTGATGTCAATCTCCTCGTCCTTCTTTTTTAGGAGCTCTGCGGCCTTCTTCATGTTATCCTTTGGAGTTTGCTGCTTTGTGGGTGTTGCGAAGGTAATCCTGCGGGGAGGGATGGCTTCTCGAGCGATTCTATCAGCCTCCACCTGCAGAGAGTCTAACCTTTTCTGCCACTCTATCCGGAGTCCCTTGGCTGTCGCCATCATTTCGTCGACTTCACGATCCTTCTTTAGGGAGTAGTCCACAAAATTTGCAGCCAAGGTTCTTTCTTCCAGCCATTGCGGCTGGCGAACTTCTGAGCTGTTGCCAGCATCTCCTGCCGTTTGGCTTCTAAGGCCTCCGGTCTGCGGCCTCCTCTGGAGTTATTGGTTTGTTGAGAATATCGGACTTCGCGACTAGATCCATGCGTGCTTGCTCGACTATCTCTTCTGGTGACAGGACATTCCTGTGCGGTTGTGGTCCCAAGGGAGGCCGCACGTTGGATGGTCCTGGGCTGGAGTTGGAGGCTTCGTCTTCGTGTCCGGCTGATCCAGCGGTGCCACGGTTGCTAGAACCTGCATCGGCTGGGCGGATTCCATGCTTGCTCACCGCCTCCGAGTTCCTCGAGCTTGCGGTTGAATTCCTCTGTATTCATGGATGAAGCGCCGTCATCTTCTTCCCCGATTGCGAGCTCCTTCGTCAAGCGATTGTATTCTTCTGTGCCTATTGAGGAGGCATCATCGGAATTCGGGCTCAAGTTACCGGATTGATTCCTCGGGTTTCGGCTTCCTCTTGCCCGGAGCGTCGCTATCTCCGACTTCGCATCCGGAGCGACATTGTTTCCGGGTCCCTCAACCTGCAAAGGATCGGCCTCGTCTGGTGGAGGGCGTCTCTGGTATGGGCCAAGAAGTGCACGAAGTGACACCTTTGCTTCTCTAACACATGGGAGACCCAGGCGGATCTGCATTGGTCTTCCACCGTTTTCTCCTGCTCGGGGGCGGATTGGGTGGGTTTTGATTTTCTGATCAAGGCGGAATCTTCCTTAAAAGCTCCTGCGACTCGAGATCGGATCTTCGCGACGGCGTCCGGCTCGGCGGCGGACGCGTCCGTACTTACCAGTGCGTTTCCGTCGGAATCGACGGTCTCGCCGATGAAGATGTGGATGCCGCCGATTGGGACGATGGAGAGCTTGACGGGGTTTGTCCTGGCCGGAATCCAGAATTCGTCCGGACGGACGATCGGAAAATTCCGGCGTAGAGTACGCGTCCCACGCGATCGAGTCGTCGTAGCTTCCCATGGCGGAGCCCTCCCGGTTCCGGCCTCCGGACGCCTCGGGCCCCACGGTGGCGCCAGCGTCGTTGCCTAATCGACGATACCTCGGAGGAGGGATCCTCACGAGAGAAGAAGTGGGGGCCATAGGGCGAGTGCACACGGGACCGGTGGTACGCGAGTTACGGCCGGAACACGCACGATGACGGGGCCTCTAACATGCGGGTTATGGGGCGCTTGCGCGTTGTTACAATGGTTGTGGTTGTGCCTCTAGGGCTCCCGGGATCCGGCTTATAAAGGCGCACGGATCTAGGGTTTACATGGAGAGTCTCCGATTACAGATTGCCTAACCTACGTTACAATATCTTGCCGTGTACGTCAGGATCCGCCTCCTATCGTCATTGGATCCGGGTTCCTCATGGGCTTCCACGGATCCGGGTTCCTCCAAGAGTCGGTGCGGATCCGGCTATCTGATCCTGGGCCGGACTTCGTCCTTCATGATCAACGGCAACTGGGCCGCCCGATGGGCCACATGCCACCATCTCCGTCTATGGGCCACCCGGGCTTACCGGATCTAGGCACTGTCGATGGTACACCCATGAAGTATACCCACAACAGACGGCATCGTTCGCCTCCACGGGTTTCCGTCCTCTATCGTCAGTGATCGTGATCCTGTGTTCACGGGTCACGTCTGGAGGGACCTCTTTGGGTTGGCGGGCGTGAAGCTCCGCATGAGCACGACGTTTCATCCTCAGACGGACGGCCAGTCCGAGGTCGTCAACAAGATCATCGCCATGTACCTGCGCTGCATCACCGGGGATCGTCCACGAGCTTGGGTGGGGGCTGGCGTGGGCCGAGTACTGCTACAACACGTCCTACCACTCCGTGCACTGTTATCACCGGATTTTGGCCAAATCGGGAGATGGCCGTAAGTGAAGATGGGCTTGAAAGATACGTGTGGAGCATCTTTGAAGCGGCCTTGCTGAAGAGTTTGGGCTAGATTGCCGTGTATCCGTAATATAGTAGATCGCATTATAGTTTAGATTAAAAGATAGAGTTTAGCCCGTGCACAGTTAGGTGCACGTCCAAATTAGAAAGTCCTTGGACTATAAATATGTATCTAGGGTTATCGGAAAAGGAGGACAATCACGTTCACAACAAACAAATCAAATCGCCACCCCTTCTTTCGAGGGTTTCTCCCGGGTAAGCATCATGTTGCCTAGATCGCATCTTGCGATCTAGGCAACAACGTTTATTCGTTTACCTTGTGTTGCTCGTGTTGAAGCATTGTTGATGGCGAGTAGCACTATTTATCGTAGATGTTTTGGGGCTTGCATAGATGCTTTTCTTGCGCATATCTGCTTAGCTGTGCCGTCCCTCAATATCTAGCTGCCCTTACACCTATCTAGGTGTAAGGGCAGCGTCTTGCTTGTTCGTTGTTTAGTAGATCTGATCCGTTATAGCTGCTCCTTGATTTTTCAAGGATTGGTTTAATATCTGTATGATTAGGCCTTACAAACGGGTTGAACGATCCGGTAGTGCGCTAGGTATGGTTTGCTAGCTCTAAGAGGGATGTTCCGGGAATTAACTTAACCTTGGTTTTTAGGCCTCTTTTAGGGTTAGCTTTCCATTATTTTGCGTGTTTATTAGGCTCAACTACGCGTAGGATGTTCCGATCATACGGTGAAAACCCTAAGCTGTCGTAGATTGGTTTAGCTTTATACTGATCAAGCAGGGGCCCCATGCCATTGTCAACCCGACATAAACCATGGGGCGATCGGCTCTTTGAGCCGATCCGCAGGGCAACCTGAGAGCCGATAGGGCTCGTATTTAATGTTTATGTGTCTGCCATGCAGGGAACTAATCGAAGCAATCCACACCTTCTGGCCGGGTATGGGTCGGGTGGCACGCCCTTGCAGCCGCCGGGTCGTGTGCGGAGCATTTGCGGGACGACGTCGAGGGACCGGGGCCCGCTGCCGCCTTGAAGCCTCCCGGCTCTTCGTGTTGCTTAACCCTTGCCGCCGGTGGGTTTTGCGAGCAACACATTCGCACGCCCGATGGGACATCGGGACAATCTCCGCGACAACCATGTCGTCATCTGCGCCTCGGGCGGCGGAACCGATCAAGTATGAAGATCTGCCTCCTGAGCATAAGAAGAGATATGATGAGCTCAAGGCCATCTTGGAAGCCGATCTCATCTTCGAGAAAACCCGTTCGCACGGGATCAAGTTCAAAGGGTTCCAACCCGAAGGCGCGCTAGATGGACTAGATCTATCTCCCTTCGGACGAACGTCCAGGCCTGCGACAGGAAGTCAACTATGCCGTTGCTCACTCTCTTCATCGGCATCTTTGAGCTTGGTGAATACTCGGAGCGTGTCGCGCTCAATGTGGTGCAAGAAGTCACGAAGCACAAGTACTCTCCGTCAGGTCCTGCTCTAGGAACTCACCAAGGAGAGGTGCCGCTCTACACAAGGCCACCAACACACGTTTGCGACTCCACGCCGGCAAGGTTCACGGCGTATGTCGTCTACAAGGCGGAGGTGATCCTGGCGACTACCAATTCTGTATGAGCCGCAAGGAGATTCCACATGGATACGTGTGCACATCGTGCGGACACGCGCGGATGACCCGGTTATGGCGGGAAGGACGCAGCGGGAGGAGTTGGCGGAAGCGACGATGCCGGAGCGGATGTTGAGAAACGGCGTGGCTAGCTAAATATGCCACGGTGCAAGTCATGAAGATCAACTGCAGCTCCTACGGTGGATGAGATCACCGCAATCATGAGAGACCAGTTCGGCATCCTGCCGAAGAAGAGAATGATCGGCTATTCCAAGCCGTATCCAACCTACGACCTGATCCTTGCCACCTAAGTATCGCTCCACGACTTCACAAAATTTAGTGGATCAGAAGGAACCAGCTCGATCGAGCACGTGAGCCGATACAGCGCGATTGGGCATGGTCTCAGCCGGACGAGCTACGTGTGAGGTTCTTCTCGCGATCTCTCACAGGTCCACCTTTGGGTGGTACACCTCGTTGCTACGAGACTCGGTTGGACGTGGAAGCAAGCGAGCAGTTCCACGTACAATACCATTCGAAACTACGGAAGCTAGCCTTGCCGATCGACCCAAGTTCGGCGAGACGAGAGACGGTATGCGAGTACATCCAGAGATTCGGACCGTCGGGAACCGTGTTATTCGGTTCGCCTAGCGAGAAGAAACGGTCGTGGCGGTAGCGATTATCAGCGCCGCTCAAAGATGTGACCTTCCAAGCGATCGATTCTTTGGCGTACATGGTTCGAAGTTATTTGCATATGAACGACGCCATCGAGAATTGTACGGACAAATACAAGCGCGTCGCACGATGAGACGACGAAGATGAAGATTTCGAGGAGATCGGAGGTCGGCGCTGAGTGGACTCGGGGGCAAAACGTGTCAAGTGGGTGAAACAACCGGGGCGTGAAGGGGTTCGACTTCGATTTGAGCAAACGGAGCAAATTTTTGATTTCTTCTTGAAGGAGAAAAAGCTGAAGTTACCCGAAGGTCACAAAATCCCCACGCCACAAGAGATGAACGGCAAGCCATACACGCAAATGGCATCACCGTTCACCCATACCAACGACTGCAAAGTCCTTCGTGGACAGATTCAAATGGCGATAGAACAAGGCCGATTACTCTTCGGTCAGTTTGCCAGAGTTGACACGCAGCCGTTTCCGGAAGTCAACATGGTCGATCTCGGTCGGTGCATAGACGCGAGCCATGTTTCTCGTTTGATATCAATATGGCGGGGCTTGCAGATCGCCATGGCGAGGATAAACCAGAGAGTCGCGCTCGCGGCAAGATAAAAAGGAGGCCGATCCGCGGCCGGCTGAAGACGGTATATCCGAGGAAGAGGTGATAAGCGTACGGTATCAACGACCACTTTCCACATCTCCTCAACAAATATGAGCAGCAGTACGACCGACGTCGGCGCTACGACGAAGATGATGATAGATATCGTCGGTCGGATGCAGACAACAGGAAATACCGTCGACACGAAGGGTATGAGCGTCACGCTAGAGGGAGGTCAAGAGAGCGAGAGGACGTGGATAGCATGGGGCTGTCCTTTCTTCAAACATTCTGGGACTCGGGAATGAGCCGATTGCCTACAATCGAAACTGCCCAGAAGAGACAGAAGAGGAGGGAACAAATGAAGTTTCAGTGTTCGACGACTAGAACCTCCCACCTCGGAACAAACGAGCTGAGTTATCCTGAAGACTTCGAGGAGGAAGAAGAAGATAGATATCACCGACCAAGGTGGTGTCTGATGTCTCGACCACTCCCAAAGCGCAGAGTGCGGCGGCTAAGGAACTTGGAAGAAGCCGAGCGCGGTGCATACACGTTGAGGAAAGCACGGCCCGATGCGGCCGTGAAAATTCAACAAGCGGCGGAGACGAGCTCGCCAGAAGAAAGTGTGGCGACCCAAACGGACAAAAACGATGCGAGAGGCGTCGGGTGATACAAACATGGTGTTCGTTCTCCCGTCGAGTTTTGTGCTCCAGAGATGAGGAAGTATCGGTGGCACGGTTTGATTGCGGGCCACGACCGTTATCTTCGAGAAGCCAAAGAGAGCTACGGGCATCTCAAAGCCCTATACACGAAGGGTTATATCAATGGGCAGCCTATTAGCAAGATGCTGGTTGACACGGGAGCAGCAGTCAACATAATGCCGTACTCCATGTTACGATGTTTGGGACGTTCTAGTGAAGATTTGATCAAGACCAACGTCACGCTAAGCGACTTCAACGGCCAACCGTCAGAGGCCAAGGGTGTTACGAACGTGGACTTGGTGTCGGCCAAAAGACCATCCCTACGTCCTTCTTCATCGTCGACAGCAAGCGCGCCTGTCTGTTAGGAAGGGATTGGATCACGCTAATTGTTGCATTCCATCCACAATGCATCGGTGCATCATACAATGGGATGGAGATGAAGTGGAGGTTGTTCATGCAGATGATTCGATCGACATCTCTTTGGCTGCCATGAACATGGGAAGCAACGACCAAGAGCCGCTCTCGGAATCAATACGGGCGTTTGTGAGCGCATGAAGCTACAAAAAATGGGGTGGGGCTGGTCTTATCCCGCGGCACGGCCAGCAAGATCGAGTCTGCGGACGTGCGTGCGAGCCGATCCACTGCGATCGGCCCCAAAATAAAAAGCAAGGATTTCACCTCAAGTAAGCCACGTAGCTATATCAGAGTACCAGGAAGTTGTAAACTCTCGGTAAACATTGCAATGGAAAAGGAGGCCGATTCTAGCAATCGGCCAAAATCACCCTCACCATACCTTCTGCCGGTGTTCATCATTGATTTGGCAGGCGATAGGAAGCTGGGATATGGGTTTTGTAGGATAACGTAGCATAGAAAACAAAAATTTTCCTACGGCGAACACGCAATCCAAGCCAAGATGCAATCTAGAAGACGGTAGCAACGAGGGGATTATCGAGACTCACCCTTGAAGAGATTCCAAAGCCTACAAGAGAGGCTCTTGTTGCTGCGGTAGATGTTCACTTGCCGCTTGCAAAGCGCGTAGAAGATCTTGATCACGATCGGTTCCGGCGCCACGAACGGGCAGCACCTCCGTACTCGGTAACACGTTCGGTTGTTGATGAAGGCGACGTCCACCTCCCGTTCCGGCGGGCGGGAGTAGTAGCTCCTCTTGAATCCGACGGCACGACGGCGTGGTGTCGGTGGCGGTGGAGAAATCCGGCGGAGCTTCGCTAAGCGTGCGGGATATGGTGGAGGAGCGGGCGCTAGGGTTTGGGGAGAGGGATGGCGGCCCTTGGGGGCGGCCAAGCTTGGGCTTTGTGTGGCCGGCCCCCCATGGCCCTCTATATATGGTGGAAGCCCCAAGTGTTGGACTACAAGTCTTCGAATAAGACCCGAACCCAAAACCTTCCATATGGTGGGAAACCTTCCCAAGCTAGGATTCCCACTAGAGGTGGGAATTCCACCTTCCATAGGGGGGGTGGCCGGCCCCCTAAGGGGGAGTCCACTTGGGACTCCTCCCCACTAGGGTTGGCCGGCCATGGAGGTGGAGTCCCATGTGGACTCCACCTTCCTTGGTGGTTTCTTCCGGACTTTTCTAGAACCTTCTAGAACCTTCCATAGAACCTTCCGCATCATTTTATTCACATAAAATGACATCCTATATATGAATCTTATTCTCAGGACCATTCCGGAACTCCTCGTGATGTCCGGGATCACATCCGGGACTCCGAACAAATATTCGAACTCATTCCATATTCAAGTTCTACCATTTCAACATCCAACTTTAAGTGTGTCACCCTACGGTTCGCGAACTATGCGGACATGGTTGAGTACTCACTCGACCAATAACCAATAGCGGGATCTGGAGATCCATAATGGCTCCCACATATTCAACGATGACTTTAGTGATCGAATGAACCATTCACATACGATACCAATTCCCTTTGTCACGCGATATTTTACTTGTCGAGGTTTGATCATCGGTATCACACTATACCTTGTTCAACCTCGTCTCTGACAAGTACTCTTTACTCGTACCGTGGTATGTGGTCTCTTATGAACTTATTCATATGCTTGCAAGACATTAGACGACATTCCACCGAGAGGGCCCGAGTATATCTATCCGTCATCGGGATGGACAAATCCCACTATTGATCCATATGCCTCAACTCATACTTTCCGGATACTTAATCCCACCTTTATAACCACCCATTTACGCGGTGGCGTTTGATGTAATCAAAGTACCTTTCCGGTATAAGTGATTTACATGATCTCATGGTCATAAGGACTAGGTAACTATGTATTGAAAGCTTATAGCAAATAACTTAATGACGTGATCTTATGCTATGCTTAATTGGGTGTGTCCATTACATCATTCATACAATGATATAACCTTGTTATTAATAACATCCAATGTTCATGATTATGAAACTAATCATCTATTAATCAACAAGCTAGTTAAGAGGCTTACTAGGGACTCTTTGTTTGTTTACATATCACACATGTATCAATGTTTCGTTAATACAATTATAGCATGGTATATAAACTTTTATCATAAACATAAAGATATATAATAACTACTTTTATTATTGCCTCTTGGGCATATCTCCAACAGTCTCCACTTGCACTAGAGTCAATAATCTAGATTACATTGTAAGGTACCTAACACCCATGGCATTCTGGTGTTGGTCATGCTTTGCCCTAGGGAGAGCTTTAGTCAACGGATCTGCTACATTCAGATCAGTGTGTACTTTGCAAATCTTTACTTCTCCATCTTCGATGTACTCGCGAATCGAGTGGTAACGCAGCTTGATATGCTTCACCTCTTGTGTGACCTTGGTTCTTGTGCATTGGCAATGGCACCCATGTTGTCACGGTAGATGACTAGTGGGTCCAATGCACTAGGAACCACACCGAGCTCTACAATGAACCTCTTCATCCATACCGCCGATGAAGCCTCTGAACCGCTATGTACTCCGATTACATTGAGGATTTCGCCATGAGTACCTTGAGCTTGCCCGGCTTCTTGCGGCACCATTCAATATAAACACGTACCCAGATTGTGACTTAGAGTCATCAGGATCGGTGTTCCAACTTGCATCGGTGTAACTTGTTACAACGAGCTCTTGGTCACCTCCATAACAAAGAAACATATCCTTAGTTCTTTTCAAGTACTTGAGGATATTCTTGACCGCTGTCAGTGTTCTATTCCTGGATCACTTCGATATCTGCTAGTCAAACTAACGGCATGTGCTATATCCGGTCTTGTACATAGCATGGCATACATGATAGAGCCTACTGCCGAGGCATAGGGGATCCGACTCATCCTTTCTCTTTCTTCTGCCGTAGCCGGTCCTTGAGTCTTACTCAAGACCTTGCCTGGTAACATAGGTAAGAATCCTTTCTTACTTTCGTCCATTCTAAACTTCTTTAGAATCTTGTCCAGGTATGTACTCTGTGATAGCCCTATTAGACGTCTTGATCTATCTCTATAAATCTTGATGCCTAATATGTATGATGCTTCACCAAGGTCTTTCATTGAAAAACTATTATTCAAATAACCCTTTACACTGCTTAATAGTTCTATATCATTCCCAATCAATAATATGTCATCTACATATAATATCGGGAATGCTACAGAGCTCCCACTCACTTTCTTGTAAATACAGGCCTCTCCATGACCACTGTATAAACCCGAAGTCTTTGATCACCTTATCAAAGCGTCGGTTCCAACTTCTCGATGCTTGCTTCGGTCCATAGATTGAACGCTGAAGTTTGCATACTTTGTCAGCATTTTTAGGATCGACAAAACCTTTGGGTTGTACCATATACAACTCTTCCTCAATGTCTCCATTAAGGAATGCCGTTTTGACATCCATCTGCAAATCTCATAATCGAAAAATGCAGCTATTGCTAACAAAATCCTTACAGAGCTTCGCTACAGGTGAGAAAGTCTCATCGTAGTCAACACCTTGAATTTGTCGGAAACCCTTTGCGACAAGTCGAGCTTTATAGACAGTAATATTACCATCGGCATCTGTTTTTCTTTTGAAGATCCATTTATTCTCGACAGCCTTGCGGCTATCAGGTAATTCTACCAAAGTCCATACTTTGTTATCATACATGGATCCCATTTCGGATTTCATGGCTTCTTGCCATTTGTTGGAATCTGGGCTCATCATCGCTTCTTCATACGTCGCGGGGTCTTCATCATTGTTATCCACAATCATGACATTTAGACAAGGATCATACCAATGGGGTGGCACGATCCCTTGTCGTGCGAGGTTCAGTAGCTGTCTCATTTGAAGTTTCATGATCATTATCATTAGCTTCCCTCAGTTGCGGTGTAGGTGGTACAGGAACATTTTCGTCTTGCGCTACTCGATCAACAGTAGAGATTCTTCAATCTCATCGAGTTCTACTTTTCTTCCAGTCACTTCTTTAGTGAGAAATTCTTTCTCAAGAAAGGTTCCGTTCTTAGCAACAAAGATCTTGCCTTCGGATCTGTGATAGAAAGTGTACTCTATAGTTTCCTTAGAGTATCCTATGAAGACGCATTTCTCCGCTTTGGGTTCTAGCTTGTCCGGTTGTAACTTTTTTACATAGGCTTCGCAACCCCAAACTTTTAGGAACGACAGCTTAGGTTTCTTATTAAACCATAATTCATACGGCGTCGTTTCAACGGTTTTGATGGTGCTCTATTTAAAGTGAATGCGGCTGTCTCTAATGCATAACTCCAAAATGATAACGGCAAATCGGTAAGAGACATCATAGAACGAACCATATCTAAGAGAGTTCGATTACGACGTTCGGACACACCGTTTCGTTGTGGTGTTCCCGGCGGTGTCAATTGTGAAAGTATTCCGCATTTCTTTAAATGCATGCCAAACTCATAACTCAGATATTCACCTCCGCGATCAGATCGTAGAAATTTAATCTTCTTGTTACGTTGATTTTCTACTTCACTTTGGAATTCCTTAAACTTCTCGAAAGTTTCGGATTTATGTTTCATTAAATAGATATACCCATATCTACTCAAATCATCTGTGAAGGTTAGAACATAACGATAACCACCGCGCGATGCTACACTCATTGGTCCACACACATCGTATGTATGATTTCCAATAAGTCAGTAGCTCGCTCCATCATACCAGAGAATGGAGTCTTAGTCATTTTTCCCATCAGACATGCTTCGCATCTATCAAGTGACTCAAAGTCAAGTGATTCAAGTAATCCATCGGTATGGAGTTTCTTCATGCGTTTCACTCCAATATGACCAAGGCGACAGTGCCACATATAAGTAGAATTATCATTCAATTTAATTCGCTTAGCATCAATGTTATGTATATGTGTATCACTACTATCGAGATCTAACAGAAATAAGCCATTCTTTTCAGGTGCTCGACCATAAAAGATATTATTCATAAAGATAGAACAACCATTATTCTCGGACTTGAATGAATAACCGTCTTGCATTAAACAAGATCCGATATAATGTTCATGCTCAACGGGTACATAATAACAATTATTTAGGCTTAAAACTAATCCCGAAGGTAGATGTAGAGGAAGTGTCCCGACTGCGATCACATTGACCTTGGATCCGTTTCCAACGCGCATCGTCACTTCATCTTTCGGCAGTTGTCGTTTATTCTTTAGTTCTGTTTTGAGTTACAAATATGAGCAACCGAACCAGTATCAAATACCCAGGTACTAGAACGAGAACTAGTGAGATAAACATCTATAACATGTATATCAGATATACCTTCTTTCTTCTTCTTGACAAGGCCGCTCTTCGGATCCGCCAAATACTTGGAGCAATTACGCTTCCAGTGTCCCTTCTCCTTGCAGTAATAGCACTCAGCATCGGGCTTAGGGCCGTTCTTAGGTTTCATAGGGAGCGTGGCAGCTTTCTTGCCACCCTTCTTGAATTTTCCCTTAGACTTGCCCTGTTTCTTGAAACTGGTGGTCTTGTTGACCATCAACACTTGGTGCTCTTTCTTGATCTCAATCTCAGCAGCTTTTAGCATGCCAAAGAGTTCAGGAAACTCCTTGTTCATGTTCGCATATTGTAGTTCATCACAAAGTTCTTGTAACTTGGTGGCGGTGATTGAAGGACACGATTAATCCCAGTCTGTTAGGAATCACTATTCCCAAGTCACTGAGTTTCTTCGTATGCCCGGTCATAACGAGCATGTGCTCACTAATGGAGCTGCCTTCTTCCATCATACAGTGAAAAAGTGTTTCGATGCTTCATAGCATTCCACGGCCGCATGAGTCTCAAAAATAGTCTTCAACTCTTTTATCAACTCATGAGGATCGTGGTGCTCAAAACGTTTTTGAAGATCGGATTCCAGACTGCATAAGATGGCACACTTGAACTTGAGAGTACCGAGTTTTCGAGTCACGTAAACATTCTTTACTTCATCGGTTTCGGTTTCTGCAGGGAGGGTCACCTAGCGGTGCATCAAGCACATATTGCAGATTTCCGCCATTGAGGAAGATCCTCACATGACGGAACCGGTCGGTGAAGTTGCTACCGTTGCTCTTAAGCTTTTCTTTCTCTAGGAACTGGTTAAAATTGATTGAGGACGCCATATCTACAACATATTTGCAATAGTTTAGACTAAGTTTATGACAAATTGAGTTCAAATTTTAATTCTACATAATTAAAAATCTAGGTGAACTCCCACTCAAAACAATATCCCTCGCATTGTCTTAGTGATCACTGAACCAAATCCATCACACCTATGCCCGATCATCACGAGACAAGATGTAATTTCAATGGCGAACACTCAAAGTGTTCATCATATCAATCATATGATTCATGCTCTACCTTTCGGTATCACGTGTTCCGAGACCATGTCTTTTTCTAGGCTCGTCAAGGCCACCTTAGTATCCGCATGTGCAAAACTGTCTTGCACCCGTTATATGTACTTATCGAATCTATCACACCCGATCATCACGAGATGCTTCGAAACGATAAGACTTGATAACGGTGCTACTAAGGATGAACACTTTATTATCTTGAGATTTTAGTGAGAGGGATCATCTTATAATGCTACCGTCGCGATCTAAGCAAAATAAGATGCATAAAAGGATTAACATCACATGCAGTTCATATGTGATATGATATGGCCCTTTTGTCTTTGCGCCTTTGATCTTCATCTCAAAGCACGGACATGATCTCCATCATCAACGGGCATGATCTCCATCATCGTCGAAGCACCAAGGTCAATGGCGCCGTCTTCATGATCGTCCTCCATGTAGCAACTATTACAACTACTTTGAAATACTACTCAACATGAAATTTAAAGACAACCATAAGGCTCCTGCCGGTTGCCACAATACAATAATGATCATCTCATACATATTCATCATCACATTATGGCCATATCACATCACCAAACCCTGCAAAAACAAGTTAGACGTTCTCTAATTTGGTTTGCATATTTTACGTGGTTTAGGGTTTTCGAGCAAGATCCAATCTACCTACGAACATGAACCACAACGGTGATACTAGTGTTGTCAATAGAAGAGTAAATTGAATCTTCACTATAGTAGGAGAGACAGACACCCGCAAAGCCACTTATGCAATACAAGTTGCATGTCAAGCGTGGAGCAAATCTCATGAACGCGGTCATGTAAAGTTAGCCCGAGCTTCATCCCACTATGCCACAAAGATGCAAAGTACTCAACTAAAGATAACAAGAGCATCAACGCCCACAAACCATTGTGTTCTACTCGTGCAACCATCTATGCATAGACACGGCTCTGATACCCCTGTAGGATAACGTAGCATAGAAAACAAAAATTTTCCTACGGCGAACACGCAATCCAAGCCAAGATGCAATCTAGAAGACGGTAGCAACGAGGGGATTATCGAGACTCACCCTTGAAGAGATTCCAAAGCCTACAAGAGGAGGCTCTTGTTGCTGCGGTAGATGTTCACTTGCCGCTTGCAAAAGCGCGTAGAAGATCTTGATCACGATCGGTTCGGCGCCACGAACGGGCAGCACCTCCGTGCTCGGTCACACGTTCGGTTGTTGATGAAGACGACGTCCACCTCCCGTTCGGCGGGCGGCGGAAGTAGTAGCTCCTCTTGAATCCGACGGCACGACGGCGTGGTGTCGGTGGCGGTGGAGAAATCCGGCGGAGCTTCGCTAAGCGTGCGGGATATGGTGGAGGAGCGGGGCGCTAGGGTTTGGGGAGAGGGGGTGGCCGGCCACTATAGGGGGCGGCCAAGCTTGAGGCTTTGGTGTGGCCGGCCCCTTGGCCCTCTATATATAGGTGGAAGCCCCAAGTGTTGGACTACAAGTCTTCGAATAAGACCCGAACCCAAAACCTTCCATATGGTGGGAAACCTTCCCAAGCTAGGATTCCCACTAGAGGTGGGAATTCCACCTTCCATAGTGGCCGGCCCCCTGGGGAGTCCACTTGGGACTCCTCCCCCACTAGGGTTGGCCGGCCATGGAGGTGGAGTCCCATGTGGACTCCACCTTCCTTGGTGGTTTCTTCCGGACTTTTCTAGAACCTTCTAGAACCTTCCATAGAACCTTCCGCATCATTTTATTCACATAAAATGACATCCTATATATGAATCTTATTCTCCGGACCATTCCGGAACTCCTCGTGATGTCCGGGATCACATCCGGGACTCCGAACAAATATTCGAACTCCATTCCATATTCAAGTTCTACCATTTCAACATCCAACTTTAAGTGTGTCACCCTACGGTTCGCGAACTATGCGGACATGGTTGAGCACTCACTCCGACCAATAACCAATAGCGGGATCTGGAGATCCATAATGGCTCCCACATATTCAACGATGACTTTAGTGATCGAATGAACCATTCACATACGATACCAATTCCCTTTGTCACGCGATATTTTACTTGTCAGAGGTTTGATCATCGGTATCACACTATACCTTGTTCAACCTCGTCTCCTGACAAGTACTCTTTACTCGTACGTGGTATGTGGTCTCTTATGAACTTATTCATATGCTTGCAAGACATTAGACGACATTCCACCGAGAGGGCCCAGAGTATATCTATCCGTCATCGGGATGGACAAATCCCACTATTGATCCATATGCCTCAACTCATACTTTCGGATACTTAATCCCACCTTTATAACCACCCATTTACGCAGTGGCGTTTGATGTAATCAAAGTACCTTTCGGTATAAGTGATTTACATGATCTCATGGTCATAAGGACTAGGTAACTATGTATTGAAAGCTTATAGCAAATAACTTAATGACGTGATCTTATGCTACGCTTAATTGGGTGTGTCCATTACATCATTCATACAATGATATAACCTTGTTATTAATAACATCCAATGTTCATGATTATGAAACTAATCATCTATTAATCAACAAGCTAGTTAAGAGGCTTACTAGGGACTCTTTGTTTGTTTACATATCACACATGTATCAAAGTTTCAGTTAATACAATTATAGCATGGTATATAAACTTTTATCATAAACATAAAGATATATAATAACCACTTTTATTATTGCCTCTTGGGCATATCTCCAACAGGTTTACAGCAGCTGATGGGCTAGAAGAGATCGACATTGGTCTGGGGATAAGCCACGACCAACATTTATCAGCAAATAGTCGGATCAACAACTGCAAGGGAAGCCGATTCCAGCAATCGGCTAAAATCAGTCTCACCACATTTGCTAGTTGCCGTGTTTTTAACATGGTGATTTGTGAGACAAGCTTGAATTGGCTAAAAAGCCGATATCTTCAATCACTTGAAGGATTCGGCTCGGGGGGCATACACACAGAGAAGGTACAAAGGCACAAGAAGTATGTACCACCCAGGGGAAGCCGACTCAGGAATCGATCGGCCTATAAAAAATCGAAAATACAAAAAATTTCGGCACAGCCGATGCCTGGACATCGACTTGAGAACCTCTTTAATGAGCCAACTACAGAGTTTTCGACCAATGTTCCAATAAGGAAAGAAAGCAGGGCTTTGAGGCATTGGAGCTTGGGCTTGGTTCATCACGTGCTATGGTGAGGCCAAGCCGATTGGAGTAGTAAATCACAAGAATTAAGCTAGGAGGAATTGGAGAACCATTACAGTTGAGACTTCTTAGTTCAAGAAAGCTGATGATCTTTCCAAGCCCTTTTAGTGCATTAGCTCTGTGGGCGTAAGCTTTCCTGCCAGTTTCGATGTAAGGCTGGAGAGGCTCGGGGGGCAGCTTGCCCTAAAGGATTTTTGCTCTAAGGAGCCGATTTTGTGGGAATCGGTTGGCTCTGCATTACAACTTGGAAGCCGGTGATGGCCCATTTGGCTGGTCCATTTCTGTTCTCGCCTTTACTGAGGCTCGGGGGGCAGCTGGCCCTGAAGATTCTTCGCTCTGAGGAGCCGATGGCAGAACAGAGCCGCCAATTGGTAGACAGAGCCGTTATATTACAAGAAAATTCGTGGACAAGTGGTGCCTGTTCTGCGAAAGTGTCAGTTTTAGCGTTCGAGATTATCCAGCGACAGTTCCAAAACTCTCCTGAAAGGAAAGGGGGTTGGAAGAAGCGGATGTGGCAAGAGAATGTTTGAAACTTAAGGATTACTAACAGGCCAGAGACTGTGAGTTGGATGATTCCACCCTTGGGTTTGCTGTGGAAGTTGGATTTGCACTTCCAAGATCTAGGATTCGCATGGTCCTGAATTTGGGGACCTGAATTGATCTATCTCGAAATGTGTCGTAGAGACCGATGCGTTGCCATCGGCTCGTTTAATATTGACCGAGTTGACAATCGGCAAAATCAGTACGAGGGGAAATCGGCTGAATTAGCGTAAAAGGAATCGGCAAGATCAAGTTAGAGAAAATTCTTCATTGATAATAAGATTTCTTACATAGAAGAGCTGGTTGCCCTCAAAAGGAAGAACTAGGGGTACATTGCCCTATCAAATGAACTGAATAACGCCCAAGCCAACCAAAGAAGCAAGGGCCCAAGATCTGCCCACTAAAGCAGCACAATGCTTCGTGCCTGTGGATCTCGTTGTCCTCGTCTTCCTCGTCGACATCGTCGTAAGGAGCGAAATTTGACCCTGCCAATGGCACGGGCAAAGGTTCCTCGTCCGGCAGGTGTCGCCTCCTCTTCTTCCTCCTCCTTCTCCTCCTCCTCGATGGAGGTGGAGTCCCAGGAAAAGCGATCGTCATCGCTTTCCTCCTCTGTTTCCCCATCGGCGAGGAAGCGGAGGTCACTCTCCCCGTCGGTCGAGGACTTGTCATCCTCAGACCAAACGGAGAAGTCGTGGTCCTCCTTGTCCCACGCCGTTGGGGCAAGGATGTCGTACGCCGCTGCGTACCCCACTCTGGTGTTGATTCCCTAATGGGAGAGGACACGTAGGAAAGACCGACGAAGTGGAGGAGGGAGAGAGAGGAAGAGGAAGACATGGTGGAAGGAGGGCTTTTGGGAGTGCTAATGCGGAAGGGATGAGGAAGCTGCAAGAAGTGGCTAAATAAAGGGGATATAGAGAGATTTAATGCAATTTTCGAGGATGTGGTGCCAAAACCGTCAAATCATGCGGAGAAGTTGAGAAGGCAAGGTGTCATGATGAAGGATCTGCACGGTTCGCTCACGCCACGACATGACCCCTCGAAGGAAAAAGCAGAGTGGTTTTGAAATTATCATTACCAAAACCAGGGGGGCATGTGTTATCACCGGATTTGGCCAAATCAGGAGATGGGCCGTAAGTGAAGATGGGCTTGAAAGATACACGTTGGAGCATCTTTGAAGCGGCCTTGCGCGAAGAGTTTGGGCTAGATTGCCCGTGTATCTGTAATATAGTAGATCGCATTATAGTTTAGATTAAAAGATAGAGTTTAGCCCGTGCACGGTTAGGTGCACGTCCAAATTAGAAAGTCCCTTGGACTATAAATATGTATCTAGGGTTATCGGAAAAGGAGGACAATCACGTTCACAACAAACAAATCGCATCGCCACCTTCTTTCGAGGGTTTCTCCGGGTAAGCATCATGCTGCCCTAGATCGCATCTTGCGATCTAGGCAGTTACGTTTATTCGTTTACCTTGTGTTGCTCATACCTGAAGCATTGTTGATGGTGAGTAGCACTATTTATCGTAGATGTTTTGGGGCTTGCATAGATGCTTTTCTTGCGCATATCGCTTAGCTGTGCCGTCCCTCAATATCTAGCTGCCCTTACACCTATCTAGGTGTAAGCGGGCTTGTTCGTTGTTTAGTAGATCGATCCGTTATAGCTGCTCCTTGATTTTCAAGGATTGGTTTAATATCTGTATGATTAGGCCTTACAAACGGGTTGAACGATCCGGTAGTGCGCTAGGTATGGTTTGCTTGCTCTAAGAGGGATGTTCCGGGCATTAACTTAACGTTGGTTTTTAGGCCTCTTTTAGGGTTAGCTTTCCATTATCTTGCGTGTTTATTAGGCTCAACTACGCGTAGGATGTTCCGATCATACGGTGAAAACCCTAACTGTCGTAGATTGGTTTAGCTTTATACTGATCAAGCAAGGGCCCCATGCCATTGTCAACCCGACATAAACCATGGGGCGATCGGCTCTTTGAGCCGATCCGGAGCAAGAGAGCCGGTAGGGCTCGTGTTTACGTGTACGCCATGCAAGGAACTAATCGAAGCAATCCACACCTTCTGGCCGGGTATAGGTCGGTGGCACGCTTGCGCCGCCGGGTCGTGTGCGAGCATTCGGGACGACGTCGAGGGCCGGCTGCCCTTGGAAGCCTCCCGGCTCTTCGTGTTGCTTAACCACTGCTCGCCGGTGGGTTTTGGTAGGTAACAGCTGCACACTACTCCCTTTGAGGTGGTTTACGGGAGGCCACCACCGACGATGCTTCCCTATGCGTCTGGCACGGCCCGTACTGAGACGGCGGATGACCTGCTGCGTACCGCGACGAGATGCGGAGGCGCGCCGGCCCGCCGGCTCAGCAGCTGGCTAGGAGGTACTATGATGCACATCATCGCGAGGCGGAGTTTGTGGTGGGCGACTGGGTCTGGCTCCGCCTTCTTCACCGGACGACCCAGTCCTTGGACCCGCGCTCCGGCGCAAGTTGGGCCCTCGTTACGCCGGTCCTTTCCGTGTGCTGGAGCGCATCGGCAAGCTCGCCTACCGCCTTGAGTTGCCTGCGGGTTCGCGCCTCCACGACGTCTTCAACGTCGGTCTCCTGAAGGCCTACCGGGGCGACCCTCCTTCTGCACCACCAGCTCTTCCACCTACTTCGGATGGGCGTCTCGAGCCTGCCCCGGCGAGTGTGGCTCGCGTGTTGAAGGCCCAGCATCGCCGTGGTGTTTGGCACGTCTTGGTGCATTGGACGGGCCTGCCAGAGGACGAGGCGACTTGGGAGAAGCTTGAAGATCTCCGCCAGCAGTTTCCAGAAGTTCAGCTCGAGGACGAGCTGTTTGAGAAGGCGGGGAGAGATGTTATGGTCGGTTTGACCTATACACGCAGGAAGCCCACTAGTGGCTAGTTATGGGTTTAGCCCAAGTAAATTAGGGGCTTAGCCCAAGTAAATTAGGGTTTAGAGGAGGCCGTCCTCCTATATAAACACTTGTATCCCTTCGAGATTAATCAGACAATATTCAGTATCATTACTGTCTCGTCTCCTGAAGGGAGACGGGAGACCCCTGTGCCACCGCCGCCTCCTTCCTCCGCGACGGCGCCCAGCCACCGGCGCCGAGCTCTCCAGCCTCTCCGCCCTCACTTCCACCCTTACAATCTCCGCCCTAGACTCGGTAGAACCCTAGACTCTACCAAGTTGTCTCATAGAAGAGCATTGCCTGTCAGAAAATGCATACTTTACTGCTTATTTGCATCGATTGAATACCATTAAGAATTAGCATGTGCTGTGTGGGACATAGATTTTTGCATGTGCTAGAGTGCGCTCTTGCATCTGTTGGCAAACTTTGATTTGCTAAAGTGTATATGTGAATTGCCTAGCCCTTTCCATTAGTTCGGACTTTTGGTTGCGTTGGTTAGTGCATGAAGCTTGACATGATAAACTCCCATGTTAAGGATTAACCTAATTAGATCCGTCTACCCACAAATATTTTTTTAAATCCGTCGGTTATGTGAATATATGATATTACTTGGATAATGTTTTTGTAGGAATGCATTTGGATTTGTCGCCTGTATTTTGTAGTGACTTTTTTCTTCTTGCAATTAGTTGATTCGTTTCTCTGTCCTAACCATTTCCTTGCTAAATTAGGACTGTGGTGGTCCACTGAGGTGTGGCACCCAATGCAGTGCACTTGTGTCACATTACATTCGAGGTACTTCCATTGTCTTGATTCGATATATTTTTACCAGTTTTTTCTCCTTGGTGAATCTTTAATGTGCATCAGGTATAATACTAAAGTGGTGGGACATTTAAGTACTTAACACCATGCATTTTTTTATGATTACTACTTCCTGTTTAGAACTCCTTAAGTTGCAATCGTTATTAAGTATAGTTCCCACTTCCCAATATGCAGTTCTATTCATATTTTTTGTATAAACTTGAGTTGCCATATTTTGTTTGTGGCTACTGGTATTGGTGATTTCGTGCTCAGCGTATACTTTTTGCTTTCTGCAGGGTATGATGTTTGCACAACCATTGGAAGGGCATCTGAATCTCGCATCTCTCTAATAGGCAAGAATCATGGTATAAATTGTCCCCCAATATCCTTGCTATATGAATCTTACTTAGTGGTTTGTTTTTGCCGGGGAAAAACAGATGAAAGTAATCCTCAAAAGGGTGTCATTGTCAAGATGTCCTCGTCAAAGTGCTCCATTTCAGTTTTTATCTTCTGTGATTCAGCTGTAGTCCAAGTGAGTAGATTCTTTCAAGTTAACATGCTTTTCTTTTCTTTTCTCTGCCAATGTTGCATTCTTATTTTACTGTGTTGCTTTCTTCCCTGTTTTTTCAGCTACCAGATAAATTTAGCCACTCTGGAAATTGTGATTACGTGGGTACACAAAGTTTCTCAAAAATAGTACAATTTGAGTTGGCAGATTTTCTTATATGACATTAATAAAGTTGTATCTCACAGGCTACAATACTTAGACACCCCTCTGGTTGTGCAAGATCAGTTTCTTCTTCTGGAAATGGCTGGGGATGGTTAAGGACTTCGTTCATAACGTATGTTCTTTTGAGTTGCATTTATTTACTAAACCTTAATTAGTTGTTAAAATTATTGATGAATGGTCCTCAGGATTACTCAGTGCCAGCAAAGTTTCCACTTCTTGAGTTTTGGCTTCATTAATATTTAACTGTTTTGCAGATTGTTGTGCCTGTTTGGAGGGTACTTTTTGATCGGTGCAATTTATAGATATTATTTCCTTGGGATTCGTTCTATAGAGGTAATGCCAGTCCTGCATAAGGTCCTTGATCTTAATTTTTGGGGTAGGATCAGCTGTTCCTGTGTTGTTTAAACTATCAGCTTTGTAGATAGGTCAGGCAACGGTTCTGTTAGAATTTATGAAGTATTTCACCAAGAAGAACGAGTTAGATCCACTCACTGAGTCGAGATACCAAAATAGATCTGAAGTTGTGCCTGAGCCCAATGCTGAGACTTGAGAGACGGAAATGGTTAAGTCAAATGGTTAATGTCCAAATCATACCCCCAAATCGAAGTTGGTGGGCCAAAAGTTATAGCCCGCTTCGAGTGACGTTATTTCAGCTGCATTACTTGGAAGACGCTTGGCAGTACTGGAAAAACTATGGTTTCAAGTGAAAAGCTCAGTTTCAGTGATTACCTATTCTTAGAGTAAATAAATATTTTTTCTTAGTGCTTCAAAGAAGTACACTAGTAAGGAATTGACTCACAAAACCAAACTCTATCACTAGTAAGGAATTGAACCACACTCTTTGGGATTTCAGCAGAAATGATTAGGCATCCTGGCGTGAACAGGGACCCGTGCCACTTCATTACGACATTACAAAAGTGTGGTTTTGCAGAACTACTTAATTTTTGGAAAAGTTAATGTTTGTCCAAGAAAATCAAGTTTTGTTCTATTGTTAATAATGTGCTGAATTTCCGCCCTTTTTCCTGTATCTCTGAAGAATTACTTAAAAGATAGTTGACTACAGTAAAATAAACAAGCAAAATCAAAAGAAAAATAAACTAAATCATTTAGGAGGCGTGTTACAAACTCTTATCTTTTCAATGAAATGAAACGCAAAGGTTCCTTTGCGTTTTCTCGAAAAAAAAAATCATAGTGCATCCTATCAAATTGCACCATGAATTAACCATCAGCTGGCGGTGATATGTGCGCTGTCTTTTATGTAAACAATAATTTACAGATTAGTGTCGAGCATTACAATTTCTTTACCAGTTTAATGCTTTCATCATGCATTAAATTTTTTCAACCATTTTAATGCTCCAAACCACATTCTTGTCTTACTTTTTTCCTTTACTCTAGGCCATCCCGAACATGGAATTTTGGATCAGCTTGCCACAAAAAGTTAAGGTAATTTTAAAAGAACATGCTTTCTGTGTACCAGTGATTCATTGCACTTGGTTCTTTTTCTATAGTTTACCTTGTTCAGCACTTATTTTATCTCCAGTACAACCAGAATTAATGATGCATTGCTAAGACTATTTCAAGATGAGTCTGTCATGCAATTAGTGATGCATTAAAACAAGTTCAATTACTAATAAGCATATAAGATAGGTCTGCATTATTTAAATTGTATAGATATCTGTCATTCTCAATGTGAAAGATCTTGTTTTCTCCGATAGGGAAATGGTATTTTGCAGTTTACATCATGTACTGATTGTAATACTTCTGAGTGATATGATGTTTGATAGTCATGAATGTAACCTTATGGCTTGTTATGTGTCCAGAGTGTGTTTGTTCCTTCAACAAGAAATCCAAGAAGTCGCAGCAGAGATACCAGAGGTCCATATGCCCCTGTAAACAATTGAGAAGTAGAAAAATCCAAGAACAGTATTGGGAGCCATACAGTTAAAAGCATATCTGTATTAGGCTGGAAGCTAAACCTTTGATCCATGTCAATATGTCAGGTACCATAAAAAAAATAGCCCGTTGTATATTTGTGGTCCTTACACCCCCGCAGTTAGCTCCCTTTTACTCCTTTTCTCTTTCATTTACAGGGCGAGAGGGAAGCTTCTCACATGTCCAGTAGTTGATGTTCTGTTTTTCTCTGAGAACATGCGGGACAGGCAATAGTTGATGTTTCGCTATGTAATCACATGAAATTATTCAGATTTCGTTCAGTGGGAAGTGTTGTTATTATAGTATAAATGTACTGGCCTTTCACTTCTTCAGTTTTTTGAGCCCTTGAATTTAGGAGCTGTCAGGATCCCGATGGATCGCTGACGATAAATCGATGGAAAAAGGGGAAATTGGAGCACTCGGGGCTCAGATCGATAAATTGCAGGAAATAAAATTAGGGTTCATATTCTTGGTTGATTGCAACAGGATACAAGGGGTAGGTTATATAGACCTAACCAACTACAACATGACAACCACAGGTGGAATACTGATACTACCCTTGCAGCTATTAACACAATATTCCATACTACTAATCTTACTATTACACACCACTACTAGTGCCTGACATTACCCCCTCCTCAAGACCATTGCACAGCAATGGACAAGTTTCTTCAGAAACTTTTATCATTGTCAATTATCCATAAGACTTCATTCATCTTATCAGGGAGGTAGAAACGTAATGAAGATAATATCCATTTCCCATATCTGTGAAGATGGCAGCAAATGCTTTGTACTGTCAGTCTTATGGACACCTTGGTGACGGACAAACTCCAATTGGCCATGAAGGAATATAAAGATGTATGGATATTGAGATAAGGAGATGCCACTATATTTCATACTATTCCAACCCTTAATCTGAATCAGCTCTGTTATGTTCAGCCGGTTGCATGAAAAAACGGGAATGGTGTTTTGGCACATGGGAGCATATGCTCCCTTTATTTTGAAATACATGTTACATACATTTTAAAATTTTAAAAAATTGAAACGAAAAATTCGCACGTACATCTTCACGTGCTACATGCTCACAAAGTCGTTTCATAAAAATCCGACTTGTCGTGTGACGTGCGTAAAAAAGACAAAATTCAATGCTGAAAATAAGGCTTTTTAGGAGATAAATTTTCTCTTTTTTATACAGACCTTAAAACATATTGATTCTTTGTGAAACTTGACGAACGTACGTATATTGTGGAAACGTACATGTAGAATTTTTTGTCAAATTTTTTGACATTTCGAAATATAACTTTTTGATAGAGGGAGCATATGCACCTGGGAGCCGAATTGAATTTCCGGATTACCAGGATCCCAAACGGAAGAGGTTTTGTTCATTGGTAATGGACTTTGTAACCAAGTTGATGTCTTCACCGCTTTCATTTCCAGCCAGCTATACATGTATGAGGAAATTGCAATTCCAGGGTCCCATGGACATACTACACTGCTTAGTAATATGCACTGATGAAAAGGAAGCAACGCTGCAATGTTTCTTCTTTGCTGAACTGAATTTGCAGGAGGCCAACACATACTGGCAGCAGTATCAATGAAGTAAGTGTAATTGTGAGTACCAAACTTCACAGCCAATAGATGTCCCAATACATATCCAGTCCCTTTGGTCAACCACCATAGCTCATATAAGATGCCAGGACCATGTGGAAATGTAAAATCTGCAGCCTCTTCGCTGAATGCATTATCTGAGGTGTTGTTGAAACACACAACAAGCAGTCCAGTATCTGGTTTCATCTCATTTGTGAAACTGATTATACCACCAGTAGGTCTCCTAGGACTAATTATCGAGTTGCCACCGTTTACCTTGACCTTAACTTCTTCAGTATCTATTTCATTGATGTCGACTTTAGGATGTAGGCAACTCTGGCAAGCGGTTATTGAGCTGTGCCATGTAAATGTTGCGACTTTGCAAGAAGTATTTGACATGAGCTCCTGGTCAGCAAGGCAACCTCCTGTAACTTCTTTGTAACTTGAAGAGAGTACTAATGGCATAATATGCATCTGGTTCAAAATGCCTGGATCCCAAAAAAAAAATGGATTCCATGATTTATCAGCCTTGATGGCACTCCACAGTAGAATCGATTATCTATGGTCGATGTTGAACGTGGAATTGTATCTGCTCCTGGATGCCATTCTTTTCTTCTCTGATGAGTTACCAACACGCTGCAACTTGAGTCTCTCAGCTGCTGTGTAACATCCCAAATTTTCAAACAAAGAAGAAAATGAATTTCCTTTTTCCAAAAATGAGAACCAACAAAAACTTTTATTAAATCAATGGCTATGCATAGTGCTCCTACTTGATTTTTGTGTTATTTCCATAATGATTGTTGGTATGCTTATCAAATGTTCCTAAAACCCTAAACTTTACTTTTCTTTTCACCATCCAAGATAAAACAAAATAAAAAGAAATTAAATTAAAAAGAAAAGGCCTAGGTAAGCCTATGGCTATTCTTGCAATTAATCAACTATGCCATGTTCTACCTTGTTAAGATGGTTTGAAAGTCCTTAACAAACCTAACCTAGTGATTACCAACTAAATCCAAGGTGAAACAAAAATAAAACAAATTATGCATAGAGGCATATGTGGCACATAGCCATAATGACAAATTTTGACCTATGCCCTCATACCTTACCCAAATGGTGTGAAACCTTTTCCAAACTCAATCTAACACCAAATAAACCCTAGACCTTGCCTAAGTGGAGTAAAGAAAGAGAAAAGGAGAAAATAAAAAAAAATGCAATTCTTCACATATGAGGCTATGGCCATCTTTTGCAAATCTTCAACCTAGACCATTTTGGCTTGCACCATTGGTTGGAGATGGTTACTAAACACTTATAAACACTTTTGGAATCAAAGAAACTCAAATCAAATAAAATTTGAAATCAAATTTTGCTCACATGCACTAATGGTCAAATCTGCCATTTTTAGCCCGATGCCTACTTTGAGCCTCTGTATTAGGAGATTTTCAAACCAAACAAATCCAATTATTTGCACCTCATCCAAGACAACATCAAGGTGAACAACTTTGGTAAAGACCACCCATACAAATTCATCCTAGATCAAAAGTTATGCTCAAGCAAAGTTGGAATTTTTTAAACAGATTCTAGTTCATACCTATTTTGAAATTTCACAAATCTTTTTAATTTTGAACACCACCACCATTGTGTGACTTTGATCACATGAATCAACTCCAACAAATTTCATTCAAAATTTTCAAATTGCAATTTATGCGTCCATTTCATCAAACACCTGGTGGGCAGCAGACAACAAAACACAAACCACTATTTAAAATAGTGTTTGGCCTAACTTGGTTCCCCCATTGGTCACACATAGTGCCCTAGCATCTCCTCTAGCCATGCCATGGCCATGACATTCCCTTGGTCCCCTCCAGCATCTTGCCCCCACTTTGACACCTTGGACATGCCATTCCCTTGGTCCCCTCCAACATCTTGCCCCCACTTTGACACCTTGGACATGCCATTCCCTTGGTCCCCTCCAACATCTTGCCCCCACTTTGACACCTTGGACATGCCATTCCCATGGCCCTCTCCTCTCCCTCCTTGAACCTATAAATAGAGCACTTCCCCCACTCCAATTCTTCACACCACTTCACTCCTCTCCTATCCCTGATCTTCCTCAAGCAATCTCTCATCCCAATTTCATCCACAGAGCCCCAATCGATCGCTGGCCGCCGCCTGCTGCAAGATCGCCGGAGCTAGGAGCCGCCCCAGGAGACGCCGCCGGCACAAGGAGCGTCGCCATCCTCAACAACGCCGCCCTGCATCAACGCCGATGACCGCCGGACCTCCGGTGAGCCGCTGACCCCCTAGGCTCGCCGCCAGTGAGCCCGTGCTCGTCATCGACGACGACGCACGTGGACTGTCGGATCCTGCTCTAATCCTGCGGCTCACATAGATCATAACGTTTCGCTGTTTAAGTACCGCTGACAGTAGGTCCCACTGTCAGGCGGCCTGCTCGTGCGAGACACGCAGTGGGCCGGCCCGTTTTCTTTTTCTCCCCTGGCCTAGTAGATTTTCCCGCGCAGCCCAGGAATTTGAATTCACTTAAATCGAATTTAACACAAATTATTTACTGGTGCCAATTTCAAAATTGAATAACTTCAAATCTAGTGAGCCAAATTTGATAAATTTTATATATTTGGAAATCTTATGAAATTCTCTAAACAACTACACTGGTCTCATCACTAGATTCTTTGTAGAATTAACGTGACAAAAATAACAAGGCAGGGCCTTTTCAAACTTCAAACATTTATTAAAAATCAACCATAAGTGATTTTGAGTTGATTCCAACTCTCATAAATCAAATTTCATATTTTCTAACTGATTATGTAAAAATATGACATGGTTGCTTCATATGATCATGAGCTAGATTCAAATAATGGCTATGTAGCCATTTCTAGCTCATTTAAATCATTTCAATTTTTGAATTTCAAATCTATGAGATGTAGCATCTCATTTAAATCATCTTCCCAAGTAATGTGAAGTAAAGTGAGGACCTTAGTTGCATGGTCTCATCATTGCTTACTTGAGGATATTAAATCAAAGTAGGATTTAAATTGCATGAGGTATAGTACCTCATTTAAATCATTTTTCTCAAATGATAAGTGTGAGGTGTTGACCTTGGTCAACATGTGTTCATACCTTATTAATTGAGGAGATTAAATCTTAACAAGATTCAATGAGAGGAAATTATTTCTCCAAAGAACTAAATGGAAGCCCTAATAAATACTTTCAATGAGAGGAGATTATTTCCCTTAACAAGAACACAAAGTCAACCAACATGTTATTAATGTTGTGATGCTGGACTAGCTTGTGTGACTCATTTGTGTGATTAGTCTAGCCCTTAAGTATTGATTGGTGATTGTTATCCTTGTACTCGTTAATAGACGCTAGTACCGAGGAATACCAGGAGGAGGAGGGCTACTTTGAAGAATAAGAAGAGAACTTTGATCACTACGCCACTCAAGGCAAGATATATTATTGCAAGCTAATATTCTTGCAAGTTACCCAAGTGCAAAGCTCTACTAGAGCAAGGCACCACTACATCATACTTTATGTTTAATGATCCTATCCCAAGTTTTTACCTTACAAGTTTTTGACTTTTGTTTATCAAAGTTACTTTTTGATTCATGATTCACTTGGTCTAGATATAGAGTAGAACAAGAGCATCAAATCTATCCTAAAGCAATCCAAGCTAGTTAGCACCCCTCATGACTAGTTGCTAGTGCTAACTAAATAAACTTGACTACTCTAGATGGGAACATGTGAAATGAAATGACTTTGAAAACCTTGGAATGATGAGTCATTCTATTGAAAGATTTTGAAGGTGAATATGACTTGTGAATGACATGGTGGACTTTACAAAAACTGATGGTTGGGTTCGGATGCGATACCATTCCAATTTTACAAGTACCCCCACAATACCTGATTATGGGTAAGGGCTTAACTGGAAGTTTATGTATCTTAGTATGGGTTCCCTCTAAACAAGCGTCATAGGGGTTATGCCGAGGCTGCCTCCGTTGAAAGTGAAATGATGTGAAGTGACATGAAATGAGATGAATGTCCGGCCCAAGCCCTGTGCAGTTCAGTGACGGTTTGTCTTCACTGGGAGGCCAAACTCATGGGGAGAGGTGCCTATACTAGGGTATGTAAGTGAAAGGTTATGATTGGTAGTCCGCACACGGAGTGTGGTAAATCAGGGCCAGTTAACCCTGACGGATTATTGCAAATGTTGTGGCACAAGTGTACGACCTTTGCAGAGTGTAGAACTATTCGAATAGCCGCGTCCACGGTTATGGACGGTTGGAAAGGCCATACTGTTCCGTCATCAGAACTTTTCAAAAATGTGACATGTGAAGGGTGACTTGTGACTTAAACTTGAAAGGTGAATGGGGAATTTGACTTGAATCACAACAGAGTTGTGGGAATGACACTAATGTTCCCACTCGAGTTAGTTAGCAAATGAAGAGGCTTTTACTAAATGTTTGTGAACTAAAATTGGCTTTATGCAAATAAACTTAGAGCTTAGCACCCCTTTACTATAGTTGATAGTGCTAACATTAGTATTAGTTTGCGAGTACTTTAAAGTACTCATGGCTTTGTCCCTGGCTATTCAAATGGCAGACTATGAAGGAGAACAGCGTACGAGGAAGATGAACCGCAGGACGTCTCGACAACTAGGACTACTCCGACGTCAATAGTTTGTGAACAGATGGACCAGCCGCTATTTCGCTGCTATGTGTTTTGTAATAGGATCTCTAGATCCACTATGTTGTATTAAGACTGGATCATGTGATCCTTTGATGTAAGATGATTATGGTAGGTAATGAATGATGTGTTGTGATATCAATCTATCATGTCTCGCAAAAACAATATTCCTGGGATTGCGAGGTATGGCATAATAGGCATCTGGACTTAAAAATCCGGGTGTTGACATGTTGTACATAAGAGCCATCTTGGATGCATAAACTCGTAACTTGAGGGACTAACATAGCCACATAACCAAGTTCCCTAGCAGGCTCAGCCTTGCTTGAGTGAAGAGGTGCTAAAGCTCCTGGATCCCATTGAACTGACAGAGGCACAGTAACTTCCAAGGAAGACCATTTAACAACAGCATGTTTCTCATAACTGAATATTGGCTTGCTGAAGCACTTCAGAGCTTGACTATTTTCAGGTTGCTCTTCTTCATATGTCAGCTGCTCGGGAGTACCAGTTAATACGTGAACAGGATCATTTGAGCAGCCGTCTGATTCTTCATCATAGACAGCGAACACCGGCTCTGTTGTATCTCGCTCTAAGGGATAATCTGCCGGCAACGCATAGTAGTGACGCTTAGTACCATCAGCTAGTGACACACTTCGGCCAATGAGATTGTTAAAATCATAAGATTGCTGCACTTCATCAACATATTGCTCACACAGATTTCTGCTTCCACCTTGCACACAAGAACTATGAATCTGATGTGGATATCCATAGCAGCAGTTATCATATCCAGGTGCCATAACATGCGTTCCATGCCCAGAGTTTGGTGTCGGCATTTCACCAAACACCTGTGGAGCGACACAAGCAGTAGTTGATGGCATGGTGGATGGGTCGGTGGAAGAGGTGTGGTGGACTGGCAAAGAGAAGGAGTCGGTGGTGCTGGTCGATATGTGGCTAGACATGGGAGAGGAGGTGGCGGTGGAGGAAAGGGTGGTGCTTGTACACGGAGGAGTGATGAATTCACGGCCCTGGTTTTGCGTGTGGAAATCAGTGGTGTGCGTACCTTCCGACGGCACGATTCTGGCGAGAGTTGACTGCATACTTGCCATCATCGCCGTCATCTAAGCCATCTGGCCATGGAGACTTGTGCAGGCAGCAGTGAACTTCGCTTGATGCCCCTCGAGGCGGCGGGCAACAGAGCGCGCGTCGCGTTGAGCGCGCTGGCGAGCTCGTTCTTCCGCGTGTTCGGCGTCTGTTCTCATTGCCGAGCGGATGATCGGTTTGTCGTCTCCCCGGCGATCGCGTGAGGACGATCGTGTGCGCGTGCTTGTCGGCATGGCAGTAGAGCTCGGTGAGGGATTTTACAGCCAAATCGATTTGGGATCTGGTAACCTCGTGGATGGAGGAGACAGGAGGGAGGGAGGGGAAAAAATTTCCGCCGGTGCGGTTGGTGTGGGAAGGAAGGGTGGAGAAGAAAAGGGGGTCGCCGGTGCGACTAGGATCGATGGAATCGGCGACGGAGGGAAGGTGTGGAATTGCGAATCGGATCGCTAGAGAGAAAGAGGGAGGGAAAGGGTGGGAGCAGTTGGATGGATCCAACTCGCTCTGATACCACTCTGTCAGGATCCCGATGGATCGCTGATGATAAATCGATGGAAAAGGGGGAAATTGGAGCATTCGGGGTTCAGATCAATAAATTGCAGGAAATAAAATTAGGGTTCATATTCTTGGTTGATTGCAACAGGATACAAGGGGTAGGTTATATAGACCTAACCAACTACAACATGACAACCACAGGTGGAATACCGATACTACCCCTTACAGCTATTAACACAATATTCTATACTACTAATCTTACTATTACACACCACTACTAGTGCCTGACAGGAGCATATAGCCATGATTTATTTCTCGAAGTTAAATTGCTCTGCTCAGGTGATGTTCCTCTAATGTTACCCCAACTTACTCAAATTCATTTTCTCGTTGGCTTTCAATAGCAGATGGGTTCCTCTGTTCTATTATTACATATCAATTCGGGTGTGAGCTCTTCTGAATTGTGTCAGCTGTTTAATAAAATGCCCTTACATAACAACTCTTTTTTTTCGCGGGCACGCGAAAAGCGTGCCAGATCTTTATAGAAGGGAGCAAAAAAATTACAAGAAACCAAAGGGGGATGCGAACATCTGCCCTCGGTCAACCCACACACACACCCTAAGAAAACAAAAAGGACTACTCTCGCGGCATGATTCTCCTCTCCCCTCCCCTCGCGGCCCTCCAAAGGCCAAACTCGTCAAGGACTGAGACTATGATCTGGTCCGTGGACATCTGCCTATCTAGATTCCCGAACACTCGTGCGTTTCTCTGCTTCCAAAGCGTCCAAGCGATAAGCAGCACGAAAGTGTCAAAACCTCTCCTATCCTCCCTCCGCATCCTCTTCCTCGTTTCCGTCCACCACCTATCCAGGTTAGTGTTCTCCTGCGGCTCCTGTAGATGCAGCCCCATCCTTCTCAAACAGCCAAACCAGACCATCTTAGCATAAGGGCACTGTGATAGGACATGGTCGACATTGTCCTCGTCCTGAAGGCAAGTGGCGCAAGGATCTGGGGTGTCCTGCAGGCCATGCCTAGCTCTCCTATCAGAAGTCCACAGTCTCCGCCTTATCGCCAGCCAACCGAAGATTTTGCACTTTAGAGGTGCAAAAGAGCCCCATATCGGCTTGGCCATACTCCATGAGACGCTCCCTTGACAGAGCATGTTGTAGGTCGCACTAGCAGTATACAGACTCGACGCCGACCCTTTCCAAGTGATCCGATCCGGCCTGTTGCCGTCACGAGGGACTCTCTCCAAGTGCTCCCAAAGCAGGGTGCATTGCATCCATCCATCGATGGATAGATCTCCATCCACATCTGAAAGCCAAGAATGCTCATGCAAGGCATCGCTCACCTTCCTCGTGTTCCTCCTCCTCGTTGGAACCAAGGCCGCCACTTCTGGGGCGATCTCCTCCACGTTCCTCCCATTGATCCATCTATCCCTCCAAAAGAGGGTACCCTCACCATCTCCAACTGAAAACTTCGCCAGGCTCTGGAACACTTCATTGGCTTCCGAGTCATTAATAGCGGGTAGCCCTTGCCATGGCCTAGATGGATCCGTGCGCCTCAGCCAGCACCACCTCACTCTGAGGGCCAAGCCCTGCAACCTCAGGTCCTTCACTCCAAGACCGCCAAACTGAGTCGGTCTGCATATAGTGTCCCACGCCACCAGGCATTGGCCTCCATTTACTTCCTTTTTCCCCGCCCAAAAGAAGGCTCTCATCCATTTGACCAGCTCCTCAAGGACCCATGCTGGCGCCTCTGCAACCATCAGTTGGTGTATGGGCCTCGCACTTATGACCGACTTGATGAGTATAAGTCTCCCCGACTTCTGGATCATCCCCCTTTGCCAAGCCGGAACACAGTTTATGACTTGGTCAATCAACGGCTGCCACTCCGCTTTTGTGAGGGGTCTCAGTGCAAGCTGCATGCCAAGGTATTTGATGGGAAAACCCACCACCTCGCATCCCAGCGTTTCTGCAACTCTCTGCGCGTCCCCCTCATGTTCTCTAATGAGCGTGGCGGAGGTCTTCCTGTAGTTTACACACAGCCCTGAGGCTTCTCCAAACACCTGCAGTATGGCCTTTACCGCTTCCAACTCTATGCTCAGCGGTTTGCAGAAAATGACCACGTCATCAGCATAAACCGAGATTCTCTGTAGCTCCGTGATCCCTGCTAAACTGGAGAACAGTTGCCTCTCCACGGCCTTTTTAATTGCCGCAGTCAGTACCTCCATAGCTGCCACAAATAGCATAGGTGATGTGGGATCACCCTGCCTAAGACCCCTCACATGGACAATTCTACCTCCCGGCACTCCGTTTACCAACACTCTAGTATTCGCCGTATTCAGCAACAAGGAGATCCATTTTAGAAACCTCTCGCCAAAGCCCATGTGTCGTAGCACCTCAAAGAGGAAGCTCCAAGATATCGAATCGAAAGCCCTAGTGAGATCCAATTTGAGTAACACTCCCGACTGTCTCTTTAGATTGATCTTCCTTGCAACTTGTCTCACTAGGATGAAATTGTCATGCAGGGACCGTCCTCTCACAAACGCCGACTGGTTGGTACTCACCACATCTCCCAGTCTCTTTCTGAGCCTATTGGCCATAATCTTGGAGAACAGTTTTGCGAAGCTATGCACCAAGCTAATGGGGCGATAATCCTTAACCTCGGTGGCCTCCGGTTTCTTAGGGATCAAAGTGATCAAAGCTCTGTTTAGCCGGGCAAAACCACGACCGTCCCCCACGCTTAGTTTAAACAGCCCAGCAAGGATGTCCCTCTTGATAATCGGCCAAGCTCTCTGGTAGAACCCACCTGTAAACCCATCCGGTCCAGGGGCCCGATCCGGATGCAGGTTTTTCACCACCCCCCATATCTCCTCTTCAGTGAATATGCTCTCCAAGTCCTGTAGATCTGCCGTGGGTATCTCAAGTTCCTCCAGATTGATCGTATGCTCTCTAGGCATAACCTGCCCCAGCAGCTGAGAGTAAGCTGCTGTGAAGGCCTCCACTTTCCTCTCCTGATCTGTCACCAGCTCATCTCCAACTCTCACCGAAGCAATGTGGTTTTTCACTCTTCTTCCATTGGCCACTGCATGGAAAAGCGCCGTGTTGGCATCTCCCTCTCTCAACCAGCGGATCCTCGATCTTTGTCTCGCCATTGTGCGCTCTAGCGAAGCAAGCCCCAACACAGCCTGCTTGAGCATTCTCCTTAGCCAGACCTCCATGGCGGTCAAGGTGCGCCTCTCCTGAGCCACATATAGGCGAAGGATGAGGGTGTTGGCTATCACAATGTTCAACTTCACATTCCCCACTCTCTTCTGTCCCCAAGATTGTAGGTACTCAGCAGTATTCCTGAAGAGTGCGTCCAGTCTCCGGAAGGGGTCCACAATACCAGGGTCACAAACCCAAGCCTCCTTGACCGCCTCGTCAAACCCCTCCAGTTTGAGCCAAAAGCTCTCAAACTTGAATCTTCTCTTAGGCCTAAACGCTGCATTAAGGGCCAAGTGTAACGGTGCGTGGTCCGACACCGACGAAGATAACCCTTGCAGGACCGAATCAAAATGCTGCAAGTCCCAGTCCACTGAAACCAGCTGACATAGGCATCCCAAATGGGCCTGCCAAAGATAGTACCCGGGGTTTATTGAAGGCCCACTACCCGAAAAACAAGAAGATTCGGGAGTCCAAGATATACTATGGAAAGTTAGAATTGTAATAGGAAGTGTTATTTGTAATCTGGCGGGATGAGTTAGAAACCGTCCCGGACTCTGTAACTTGTACAAAACGAAACCCTCGGCTCCACCTCCTATATAAGGGGGAGTCGAGGGACAAAGAAAGGATCGAATCTACTGTCAACATAACCCTAGTTTCGTAATCGCCGAGTACTTTCGCCTAAACCTTCGAGATCTACTTGCCCTCTACTTCTAGCAAAACCCTAGTCTACAATCGTAGGCATTGACAAATTAATCCTTTGTCAATTGGCGCGCCTGTGGGAATTAGAGGTTGCAAGGAGCTGATCTCGATGGCACGTTCAAGATCTTCGACTTCGTCGACAGCAATCACGCTATGGATCGAGGTAACAAGGAAAAAAACTGATCTATTCAATTTTATTCCTCACCCGCCCTCCCGTATGGATGCATGTGCCTATCTGGAGGAGCCCATCATCATGACGTTCGGAGATTTCCGATTTGGCGTCAACAAGGAAGGATCCTACCGTCTCGAAGTTCCGATCTCGTCGGAATTTTCAACGGTCGATTCTAACTTTTCGTCGAGTGACGAGGAGTTTTCGTCGACACGCTTCGTCGACAGCAAGGCAAGTGGAAAGCTCGCCAAGATCTTCAGCAACACATCCTTCGAGTCGTCCGGACTCTTTTATAAGCAGCGACTCCGAAAGCGTCGACAGCTTCAACTTCATCGACAAATGTCGCCATCGGAAAGGTCTTCACCACTCTATATGATGGTGTCACCAACCTTGAGAAAAATCAATACACAAAATACCACCAGGTCTGTGCGATAGAAGAAGCAGGAACATCAGAACCACAAACGTCGAGGCTTTCGACGATTTGGGAAATCCATACGTCGATCCCGATCTCAGGACAGGTCTAGGCACTAAATATGCCGGATCTTCAACTCGCGCAAAAGTCCAACTCCCGCAAGCTGCGTGGGATAGGGCTGCGAGAGCCATGGATGGATCAGAACCAATGAATACTACTGCTACCGTACAAGAGTTACAGGCATATCAATATAGACTTGCTCGGGTAAGCAGAGAGTTGGAAACAGACAGCATCACTGAATAGGAGGAAAGAAGCGCTTCGCATCAAGCACGCCGAGCAGAGTTAAGTCGCCTTTCGGGAACTTCGGGAGATAGTCACAGAGAAGCTCGGAGGAGAGCGATGTCTCGGCTCCAAAACATACACACCAGAAAGAGGAAGCATAATCCAAAATCTCGACATGTCCTTTATGTCGATTGATGAAAGAGGAAATATCATCCCAAAAACTCCCAGCAGGTTACATGGCAACACAAGCTTACATCCTTGCGTCTAGACCACCTCCGGGGAACCGAGAGAACCATTGTTCAATATGGCGATGGCTGGAGTAGGAGTAATGGGAACAGCGTTTGCAACAACGCCTCCCGAAGAAAATCCTAGGCGAAACAGTCCACGACCCAACACAGCAGTTCAAGACCCCCAAGAACAAGTGGAGCAAGACACAGCAGTCAAGTAAGGGTGAAAGACAAGAAAGAGCGTCGGCACTCACCGAAGTCGCCGACGAAGATGTGTGGGCTCCCGTGTTTACGAGAAGAGTTCGAAAAACTCGAGTCCCAAAAGGGTTCAAGCTACCCGAAAATTTCAAGAAATTCGACGGCCTGCAAGATCCCGAGGATTGGCTCGTGGATTACCTCGAGATGGTGAAGCTGGTAGGAGGAACCAGAGCAACAGCTATGCAAAGTATCCAAGTTCATTTGAGCGGTGCCGCGAGATCTTGGATAAAGAAACTCCCCCAAGTTCCATCGACATCTGGGATAACTTCGAGGACATCTTCGTAAAAATCCGATCCTGCAAAAACCTGCGTCATTGGAAGAGTTAAGAGCGTGTCGACAGAAACACGACGAGTCGATGAGAAAATATATACAGCGGTGGAACATCATAAAGAACTCGGCAGAAGATATATCTGACGAGAGGGCAATAGATGCGTTCGTAGCAGGAATCCGGCGAGGAGATTTCGTCGAGGACTTAGGGAGAACCAACCTAAGACCATATCAGCACTCATGGAGATAGCCAATAAATGGGCGGATGGAGAAGACGCAATATACAACAAGCGACACGGGTCGCCAGAAGAGGACCGCGGTCGAAATTATCAAAATAGAAGGCGATTTTCTCGTTCTACAACAACGATGCTCCGGCCATATATCGGCTGGTTTTCGAGGAAATCCTGGAGGAAATAGTCGAGATGATTATCAAAGGAGTAATGAGCAACAAGGCGACAATAGAGGTGATTTTCGTGGCAACGGGCAAAATAGTGGACCAAGGACTCAAAGACCTTACGTGTCTCAGGAGATGATGAACGGTCCGTGTCAAATGCACTTTTACCTCGACAACAATGGAAAGAGACAGTCAGGACATCTCCAGAAAGACTGCCGTAATTTTCAGGCAATGTTGCGAGCCGCGGGAATTGCAAATGCCCAAGCAAATAACGAAACCCTCGGGAAAGGAGCGAGATCCACCTTCCACCTCCTCCCGCAATTACCGAAGAAAATCGACACCAGCTTAGAATTGCGGCAGCACCACATCCACCTCCGTATGTTGACCCCAACTCTAACGGTGCGGTCTCGATGATTCGAAAGCCAGGCCATCAAACAGGGCGCAGAAGGTAATCTCGCGACAAGTGTTCATGGCGGAGAAAATGCCTCCACCAACAGATCGAGTACCTAAATTGGTCGGGGCAAGACATCGGCTTCACAATCGCAGACCATCCGCAGCAAGTTCCTCGACCGGGACAATCAGCACTCATCTTACCCGCAATAATCGCTGGTTTCGACGTGTCGAGAGTTTTCATAGATGGCGGCAGCAGCTCATGTATGCGGATACATTGAGGAAGATGAACATATCCCTAGCAAATCTGAAACCAACTGACACACGTTTCCATGGGATCACACCAGAGAAGCCAAGTTACCCATTGGGTAAGATCAACCTCGACGTTCAGTTTGGAACCCGAGAAAACTACAGGATAGAGAATTTGGAGTTCGAAGTTGTCGATTTCCCGTCGCAATATCACGCTTTGTTGGGACGACCAGCGTATGCCAGGTTCATGGCGTGCCGCATTATACATATCTGTTGTGGAGGTTGCTGGGCCCAAGGGACCTATCACAATCAAAGGAAGTTTTGCGTTATCCGATAAATGCGACAAAGATTTTCATCGACGTCGAAACTTTCGGGATGCAAGCGAGAATATGCGGCGCCAAGGTTCACGATTATGATGTGCTGCAGAGGTAGGAGATCTTCTAAGGAGCCAACTTTCAATACAACCAAGGATTCAAAAGAGGTACAGATCACCCGACAGATCCAAAGAAAACGACGTCCATTGCCGCAAACATGGATGTCGCATAGAAAAGCGCGCTCGTCGAGTTCCTCCGTGAGCACCGGAAAATCTTCGCATGGTGTCCAGGTGACATGCCAGTACCTAGGGAACTTGCCGAGCACCACCTCAATTTGGATCCTCTCGCACGACCAGTCAAGCAGCCTTTGCGGCGTTTTTCGGAACCTAGCCGCAAAGCCATGTTATCGAAATAGATCGACTCAAAGATGCTGGTTTCATCAGAGAAATATCTACTGAAGCCACATGGGTAGCTAACCCGGTGATGGTGCCGAAAAAACACACAATAGTCCTTCGCATGTGCGTCGACTTCACGTGTCTCAATAAACATTGTCCCAAGGATCACTTTCCCCTCCCAAGGATCGATCAAATCATCGACTCCACGGCAGGATGCGAACGTCTTTCCTTCCTGGACGCATATTCTGGTTATAACCAGATAAGATTAAAAGAAGAAGATGAAGCCAAGACAGCGTTCATCACACCTTATGGCGTGTTTTGCTACAAAACAATGCCCTTTGGTCTGAAAATCGCGGGAGCAACATATCGCGGATGATGCGAAGTGCCTAGCAACACCGATTGGAAAAAATGTACAAGTCTACATCGACGATGTCGTAATAACATCAAAGAAAGGGTCGACTCGATCGAAGACTTGAAGGAAACCTTCGACAACCTCGACAAGTTCTGCCTCAAGCTAAACCCGACAAAGTGCTCTTTTGGAGTTCCGGGAGAACTTCTCGGGTTTTTAGTATCAGCAAGAGGGATTGAAGCTAATCCCAAAAATACAGGCCATCGTTACTATGAGAAAGCCAACAAAGCTGAAAGAGATACAACAGTTAACGGGGCGAGTCGCCTTTAAGCAGATTCGTCGCCGAGGCTAGGAGAAAAGGCGTTGCCGTTCTATGCATTGATCAAACAAGGGGAAAAATTTCAATGGAACGAGGAAGCAGATAGAGCCTTCGAGAACCTCAAGCGAGCAATTTCGACACCACCAATATTAGTGGCACCGAAAGAGAAAGAACCTCTCCTCTTGTACATTGCAGCCACACCTCAGGTGGTCAGCACGGCCCTAGTAGTCGAGAGAGAAGAAGAAGGCAAGCTTCACGGAGTTCAGAGGCCAGTATATTTCATCAGCGAAGTACTGTCACCCTCCAAACAGCGGTACCCGCAATATCAGAAACTAGCATACGGAGTATTCACGACAACAAGAAAATTGCGACACTATTTTTCGGCGCACCCGATAATAGTGGTCAACGAGGCTCCCTTATCAAATATACTGAACAACCCAGAAGCTACGGGTCGTGTCTCCCTTTGGGGAATAGAACTTTCTCCTCGGGACATCACGTATGAAAAAGAAAAGCAATAAAATCACAGGTCTTACCAGATTTCATTGCGAGTGGATGGAGCTACAAAACACGGGACCCCAGTTTATCGAGAACTTGGACCATGAACTTCGATGGGTCCAAAAGGTGGAAGGTCTGGAGCGGCGTGATATTAGTATCACAAGGCGACAAGTTGAAGTACGTTTTGCGGATGACGTTCCCAAACGCGTCTAACAATGAAGCAGAATATGAAGCTCTCATACGGGATGAAGATGGCAAAAGCTTGCGGTGCAACCCGACGAAAATTTTCGGCGACTCACAATTGGTAGCACAGCAAGTCATGAACCAATGCGATGCGGTCAACGAAAGTATGATAGCATACAAAGAGGTGTACAATGGTGAGAAGTTATTCGATGGTTGCGAGGTAAACCACATCAGCAGGATGAGCAACGATGAAGCCGACGTTCTTGCAAACATCGGGTCACAGTGTCTCGCGATTCCTCCAGGCGTGTTTTGGGAAGAGATAAGCGAGAGATCAATGAAGCCAGCAAAAACAAAGAAGGAGAAGAAAGAGAAAACCTCGAGTATCACCAAAGATATAGCAGAAGAAGAAGAAGAGCAAGAGCTAGTCATGATGGTGCAAGTTCCATGGATGCAGGCCTACATATCATATATCCTAAGGAAAAAGATACCCGACGACCCAGTCGAAGCAAGGCGAATAATCGGAGATCAAAAGCTTTCTTGTGGTAAAGGGGAGCTGTACAAACGAAGTATTTCGGGCGTGCTACAACGATGTCACACGAAGAAGGAAGAATCATCTGAAAGACGTGCACGAAGGAATATGCGAGCACCACGCGAGCAGCCGAGCTATCGCGGCTAAGGTTTTCAGAGCAGGATTTTATTGGTTAACAGCAATCGAGGATGCAAAGGAAATAGTGAGAACTTGCGACGCGTGCCAAAGATTCGCCGCCAGACCTCACTCTCCTGCGGCAGAACTTATGCCAATCCCATTGTCTTGGCCCTTTGCTCAATGGGGTCTCGACATGGTGGGAAAATTACACAAAGCCTCGCCAGGAGGTTATGAGTATATGCTGGTTTTGTCGACAAATTTACAAAGTGGATAGAAGCAAAGCCGATAAATTCACCGGATGGTGCGTCGGCGATTAAGTTCGTGAAAAGCATCGTCTTCAGATTTGGAGTTCCTCATAGCATTGTCACAGACAACGGCAACAACTTTACGTCCAAGGAGTTCAAAGCATACTGCGCAGAAGTGGGCATAAAATTGAGTTTTGCGTCTGTTGCGCATCCACAGACTAACGGTCAAGTCGAGAAGGCCAATGGTATCATCTGCAATGGCATCAAGAAACGTCTGCTAGGACCATTGGAAAAAGCACGGCATACTTGGCCGGAGGAGCTGCCAAGTGTATTGTGGAGTATCCGAACAACACCAAATACGGCGACACGAGAAACGCCGTTTTTTCATGGCGCCGAAGCAGTCCTGCCGATAGAAATAGAGCACGATTCTCCAAGAGTCACAGAATATGATGAAGAAACCTCGAGAGAAGCCTTGGAGGACGATGTCGATGCACTTGACGAAGCTCGAGATGAAGTCGTCACGAGTCGCCAAATATCAACGGACCTGAAGAATTACCACGTCGACGATTGCGCCCAAGGTCTTTTCAAGTTGGTGACTTAGTTCTGCGACTCAACCAAAAAAGTCAAAAACTCGAGTCACCATGGCTTGGACCCTACATCGTCACGAAGGTAATCGAAGGAGGAGCATACGAATCAAAGACAAGAAGACAGGGATTGCCGAGCCAAATCCCTGGAACGTGCACAGCTCGGGCGTTTTACGCTTAGATGCAAATATAGTCTCCTCTATAAACATACAATGTACTGAAACGCCGCGAGTTTTCAGACGCACTCTTTCCTTTTTCGGGGCACCGAGTGGGGCCGGGAAAGGTTTTTAATGAGGCGGGCTCGCGGTGCTGCAATATAATAAAAATAGTGGAATTATATATCTTTTTCTCGACAGGATCAGGGGATTCCCCCTAAAAGATACAATATATATATACACACAGTGTCGATGAACGCAAAAGAAGCATCCTGCCTTGGTAAAAAAATACCTCGCCAAAGTAAAAAGAGATATCGACAAAATAGTGATCAACAAAAAGCTCGGGGCTTGCACCCGCAAAAAATATACACAGTGTATATTATCTTGCCTTGGGACAACCTCGCATTATAATAAACAAAAAATATTGCAATCAAAACGCCCGGGGGCTTGGCGACAAAAATAAAATATAATGACTTTACAATATAGCTCGTATACACAGGATACAAATTTTGGAATAAGTTCGTCTTCAAGGATTTCCCAATATATTGTCTATGGTCAAGCGCTCATTATTTACAGCGCGAGTACTATGCTCAGCGTAGCTACCCTTCACGAAGAATTCGGAATCCATCCGGAGAAGTTCATCCATCATATCTTCAGCAACAGGAGTAACAATGTCATCATATTTGCCGAAGTTTCTTTTCTTCTTCGACATCTTCTCCAAGCACTTTGGGACAATTTGCCCTACGTCTAACTTCGGGTAGCAGATTTTTATCATGATCATCGCAAACCTTGCGCCGGCAGCTAGTTGGGCTCGTACAAAGCCGTGGATGCGAGCATCTCGAAATTTGTCCATCAACGCAGGAAGGGTCTCTGGCATCTTATTGCGAGGAAACATGGTACCATAAACCAGTGACAAAGTCCTTGTACAGAAGTCAAGATACTCGCGAACCTGAAGTGCGCGATCTTGAAATCTCACGATTTGGCGAGTCCGTTCAGGTGTGCCCCAAAAAGTTGACCCATGTGCAAGCCGAAGAAGAACATTGGAACGAGCCTCGACACGTTCATCTTCAGTTGCAGTATCCAAAAAAGCACCTATTGTTTCATAAAACAAGTCAGTGGGTAGTAAAGAGGCAAAGGAAAAGAAGAAGCAAGGCAAAGACAATGAAACTTACCCGCCATATCCAAACTAGCATCTATTAGTAGCTGGAGCATAGAATTTTCTCGAGACGTAGCTGCGGCAGCAACAGGCATCCTTTTCAGTCATGGCATCTTGAGCTTGTTGGAGCGCAATTTTCTCCCTTTGAGAAGATTCTCGAGATTGCTCCATAAGCATAAGCGATTGCTTCTTCACGGACTGGAGTTGTACTCGAAGTTCTTTCAATTCCTCTGTCAGATCCATACTCGAAGAATCATCAAGGTTAACAGGGACAGAAGACTTCTTCGAAAGACGAAGGAAAAACTTCGGGAGGACCAGGAATTGACGTATAGTTGTCAAAAATCAACTGAAAATAGAAAAACGTCGACATCAATCATTGAGACAAAGTTCGATTTCCATTCATTCTTATAATATATACATGTCTATTACAAAAGAAGGACCTCTAGAAGACCTAATCATCGCCAGGAGCACTGTAGCGACAATACCAAAAGGAGGAGGGAAACTAAAAACAAAGCAAAAGAATATGAAACTAGACCTCCGGCCTTGATGAGCTGGGAGTCGAAGATGGCTTGATCCCGAGATATGCCAAGATTTTCTTCGTGTTGGGTTTGGCTGCCTTAATCAGCGACCTCCACCTCGACTCTATTTGATCGGTGTCGCCAACTTTCATCCAATCAACGTCTGGTGGCTGTCGGCAACAGAGCAAGGTGCTTCAAGCAACCTTCATATTTTCCTGGCGCATCTTCAGTCCAAGGTCTTCTGATGAATTGAAGCTCTTGGCAAGGGTAAGGAAAGTCGGGGGCTCCTCTTTCTTCGGGAAGAAGTAGGGGAACAGCGTCGACAAGCCTGCACTAGCATTTGCCACGCCTTCACGAATTTCGGACCCATGAAGCTCCAGATAAGAAAGTGTGTCAAGGAGGGGGTCATTGACGGGATTCTCCAGATTAAAACCTTGGTTCGTTTGGGCTGTCGCAGGAAACAAAACATCAATCAAAAAAACAAGAAACAGGAAGCCCACTAAAAAATAGAAAGGATCGATGATATTACTTTCAGTACGTCGAATTTGTGACTTCAGACGCTTGAGGATCCCCTCCTCACGAGCAGCTTGTGCAGTTTTATGCTCGTTTAAAGCAGATTCAGCTTCCTCAAGCTTTTCTGCAGTTCCTCGACACTAGCGACTTTTGCTTTGGCTTCATCAGCCTCGGCCTTGGCTTCGCTAGCAACAAGTTCGGCTTTCTTGCGGGCCGCCTCACTTTGCTCCAGTTTTTGAACAAGTGCGTCGGCACGATTATTGGCCTCTGCAAGTTTCTCTCTCAAGATAAAAAAAAAGAGGAAAGATCAAAAATTGCGACAAACAACAGGAGCAAAAAGTCAGAAAGAACGGCAAGTATAAAGGTTGTTACCTTCAGTCTTGCTGGCATATTCTCGGTACCCAATGAATTGAGATCCGATGCGGATAAGATCTTTGATCATAGGCTGTCAAAAAAGAACAAAGCAAGAGAAACATCGGCATAAAAAAAAAGCGAAGGCGTGAAAAAACAAAATAGAGGAAACATAGATATCGACAAACTTACATCATCCAAGAGAGGGTTAGAGGAGCTACTCGACTGAAGAGTAGGCTCCGGAATTGTTTCAACCCTGCCCTTTTGGTGAAGGGACAAGGGGCTTGACGGAGGAGTCGCAGTGCCGACATTTTGTCGAGGAGGCGACGTTTCTTCTCCTTCCTGGCGTCTCCGAGGCGACTAATGTATGTGACGTACTCGTTCGAGCAGCCACATCAACATTTGGTACTACTTCATCATCACTACGAGTAAATGTCGACAACATAAAAGGCAAGATAGACTAAAAATCTTCAAAGTGCAAAAAAACAGGGAGAGGGTACTTACGAACTGATGAGAGTCTCGAGGTATGGATCATAAGCTGCCTTCGGACGAGAAGGAACAACTTCTTCGGGTTTGGAGGTGCCGGAAGCTTCGGCATCATCCCTTTTCCTCTTGTTCTTTGGGAAACAGCAGGAGGAAGGGATTGCGTCGACTCGCTGGCAGATTCAACTTCTTTTTCATGGGAAGCCGCAGATTTGTGAGAACCCGCGACTTCACTTTCATGAAGAGAAGAACCTTGATTGTCTTCGGCAACGATAGCTTGTTCTTCGACTTCTCCATCCTCGGGAAGGGGAGGAAGAGAAGCCATAGTAGGATGGTTCTGCAGAAAAATAGCGACAAAAGAAAAATTAGCGAGATATCAATACAATGAGATGCAGGGAACGTTCGGAACAAGATAAAAATTCGAGAAGACAAAATACCTCGGGGAGAGGATTGGCGGAGCTGTATGGTTCCACGCGACAGGAGGAAGGAACAGGATCTTTCTTGTTTAAACGGGAAATTCTTCGAATCAGCTTCTCCAAGTCCTTTGCAGAAAGATCACTGGAGAGCCTATTGGCGTCGTTTCCACCAGCATACGTCCAAAGGGGATTTTTGCTTGAAGAGGCTGCACTCTAATTCTAAGAAAGTAGGCAGTGATTTGAACACCAGACAGCTCTTTGCCTCGAGTATTTTGAAGCTGATGAATACGAGACATAAGTGCTTCTGTCGCCATTTTCTCTTCTTCGGAAGCTTCAGCATCCCAGGAGCGGCGGCGCTGAATTTTGGCATTTCCATCGAAAGGGATTATGTTGTGTTCCACAGAATTGGCACTTTCTTCGTGTATGTAGAGCCTTTTTGCGCCACCCTTGGACAGAATCAAGAAATTTGACGTCGAAGTAATCAACGTCCGTTCGGACACAGATAACAACGCCGCCTATGTTATAAGTGGCGTTGCGGGAGGCATTGCGGCGGAGAAAGAAAATGCGTTTCCAAAGAGCCCAGTTAGGAGGAACTCCAAGGAAACATTCGCACAGCGTGATAAAAATGGAAATATGGAGGATGGAATTGGGGGTCAACTGGTGCAGTTGAATCCCATAAACGAAAAGAAGGCCGCGGAGGAAATCGTGAATTGGGGCAGAAAGGCCGCGGATGAGGTGATCAACGAAACTAACCCGGTACTCCATTGGAGGGTTGGGGTAGCTTTCTTCGCTGGGAAAGCGGATGGCGTCCTCTTTCTTCATCAAGCCAAGCCTCTTCAGCATGTTGAGGTCTTGGTTGGAGATTTTAGATCTCTCCCATTCAAGATCGGCGGCCATCTCGGACTCTGGAGTACTGTGGCGTGTGAGTCGCGTGCGCGGTGGCATCAATGGCACTGGAAAAGCAATGCTCGTGCGTGCGGAAGATCGAAGAGAATTGGGCGCAGGGGAAGTTTTTGCAAAGAGGAACAGATGTGCGGCGCAAGCGAAGGAGTGAACCGAGGTTGAAGAAAGGTTTATATAGGAATCAGGCGAAGCATTGCACCGTTGGATGGAAAAAGTGTGAAGGAGATGATAGCCACGTGGAGACGAGGGTAAAAAGTATTTTTACATCGACGAGGTTACAGAACGTGCCAGAAAAAGGGAGAACATGTGTCCCCCACTTGCACGACGTGTCCGTCAGATAAGGAATTGGGACCCACAAGGCAGCGAAACAAGCGGTAATGATCAGTTTCCAAAATAAAAATCGTGGCTATCATCAGCAATGACGTCGTCAAGATAAAAGAAAAATTCGACTATGAGGTTTCAGAAGTTTATCGACAACACAAAAATTATGTCGAGAGCCTTTGATCAAATACAAGTTTTTGCCCAAACGCTCGGGGGCTACTTTGGAAAAATAGAAAATTTCGAGTATGACAAGATAGAAATGGCGAGAGCCTATGACCAAATGCAAGCATTTGTTCATAGCCTCGGGGGCTACTCCCATCGGGGCGCTGGTCGCACCCGATAAATATAAAGCGAGAAAGATTATAAATATAGCGGCAACGGATACTAATCTGTGGAGCCTACAGCCAAGCACAAGTCCTTGGATGTAGCCTCGGGAGCTACTCCCATCGGGAACGCTGTTCGCGTCCCGATGAATTTTATCAAAATAAAGAAACAGAAGTGAGTATATTTCGAGTTACACAAATAACTCTACATATACTCCCATCGGGAAGACAAAATAAGTCATCAAATATGACTCGATAAAATGTGCTATTCCAAAGGCGAAAAGCACTCGACAATATATTCTCAGAACGCCAAAGTTGCGATCAATTTCTGAATGCCGCAAATTTGCGAAGGTAAGACCCCAGATCCGTTCTGCTGGCATCGCCAAAGACTGCGCTCTGCTACTTTTATCCGTATCACGAGATACGAAGAAAAATCCTAACGGACGCGTTAGGTACCCGATAAATTGACTGGGACTCGACGGAATGGTAAGACCTTAAGCGGCACCTGTCGAAGTTTGCACCAGTATCCCGAGATCATGTCCAGTGACGTGATCTTGAAGTAGGTTTTTGCGGATTGCCACTAGAGCAGTTAACTAGTACCTGATCCGTCAGATGAACTAGCCACAACTACCATTATCCCTGTACAATATAGAATTTTATGAGAAAAAGTATAAATGAAAGCTCTCGAATAAAAATAAACAGTCGAGATTTTTCCTGACTCTACGATTCAAGCAAAATCTCGGGGGCTACTGACATAGGAATCCCAAATGGGCCTGCCAAAGATAGTACCCGGGGTTTATTGAAGGCCCACTACCCGAAAAATAAGAAGATTCGGGAGTCCAAGATATACTAAGGAAAGTTAGAATTGTAATAGGAAGTGTTATTTGTAATCTGGCGGGATGAGTTAGAAACCGTCTCGGACTGTAACTTGTAAACGAAACCTCGGCTCCACCTCCTATAAGGGGAGTCGAGGGACAAAGGATCGAATCTCTGTCAACATAACCCTAGTTTCGTAATCGCCGAGTACTTTCGCCTAAACCTTCGAGATCTACTTGCCCTCTACTTCTAGCAAAACCCTAGTCTACAATCTGTAGGCATTGACAAATTAATCCTTTGTCACCAGCACCCTATCGATACGGGTCAGGGTGGCTCTCTCCCTCTCATTAGTCCAAGTGTATGTCCTCCCATGCATGTAAAGGTCCTTGAGCTCATGCTCATGCACAAAGGCCCTGAAGCGTTGCATCATGTTTCTGTCTAGGTTCTCGTTGTTCTTCTCCGATGCGTTGAGGATCATATTGAAATCTCCAGCCACTACCCACGAACCTGGGCAGAGGGTCCTCCTCTCCGACAGCTCCTCCAAAAACATGATTTTCTCCTCCGTCGCTTGCGGCCCATAAACGGTGGTAAGCCACCACTTAGAGTCATCTCTCGCCGTGACTTCGCCGGTAATAGCGTAAGTGTCATAACTCACATGATCAATACGGACCATCGAGGAATCCCAAGCCATGACCACACCTCCTCTCGTCTCATCCACAGGCAAAAACACGTATCCGTCAAAAGACGGGCCCAAACACTGTGAGACATAGAACTCATCAACCTCCGCCACCTTAGTCTCCAAAATACATACGATACTCACATGCACACTATCAAGGAACTCCCGAATAGCACTCCTTTTGGCTGGATCATTCGTACCTCGAACGTTCCAGAATAAAAACTCTAGGTTACAATCCATAAAGCTAAGGAAATAAAAACTCCACTCCCTCAGACGCCTAGTGCGCCGCAACCTCTACTCTACAGCTCTCCTGCTGCTCGAAAATCTGGGGTACCATCTTGCCAAAGATGGACGCCATGACCCTCACGTGCCTGTCACTAAGCGGCGAGTCGAAGATCTCGTTGAGGCTGGCGAGATGCTCCTCATCCACCGACAGCTCCTCTGGACAAATACCCAGTGCCTTGAGTAACACCGTCTCCGCCGCTGAGGCCTTTGAGGCTCTCTTACCTCTCTCCTGTACCGCCACCGCAACACTCCTAGTCAGACGTCTGGGTGTGAAAGGCTGCGCATCCGCACACAACCTGGACGAGCACTCCACTTCTCGGAGTAGCGGCGGTGCCAGCTTCTTTAGGATCGAGGCACAAAACGTCTTGATGCGGCGTAGCGCAAGCCTCTCCTGCTGTAGGGCTTCCTCAGCCGAGGTACCCTCTCTGTCACTCCCTGGAACAACCTCCTCCACAACTGGCCCAACCTGAGCCCTGCGCGGGACTAGCTGCATGTTGCTATTTGGTCCCGTATAAGACATGCAAGGGGAGCCCAACATACCACTCTCCGAAGACTCCAGCTGCTCATAGTCCAGCCTGGAGCTAAAACCCTCACGAACTCCCTTGTGCAAGCCAACATCCGAGATGGAGATTTGAATGTACTCATCTACCGGCCTCCCAACACAGCTAGAACTTGACGCTGATAATAACATCTTGCATTGAGTTGATAATAACATACAGTGGCATGTTCTTCCTACTGAGCTTAGCACATCGAAGACCCCTACCAGTCAATCAAGGCAACTGCCTGATATGTGTCCATTATTTATATGTGAATATTTCAAATGTGACAAGATACTGCAATTAGTATTGACTCATTTGGTTTTCGAAAACTTGAAGCAGCCCCCAAAACGTGGTGTATGCGAGCTTTTCGTTTTTTATACGTTGGAAATCGACGAGTTTTTGTACGCCTCTCTTTTCTTGGAAAAATCCACGAGTCTTTTTAGAGAGAAATCGACGAGCTGGGCAGGGCCTAAACGTCCTTTCTTTGTTGGAAACGGCCCGGCCCGAAAATGAAGCCCGCGGACGAGGAGCTGGGAAAGTGCGGCGGCGGCGGCGAAGACGATCGACCTTGCCCGCGGCGCCCTGGAGATGCAGATGGACTCACCTGTTGGCCGGGTGAAAGACGAGGAGAAAGAGAGCCAGGGAAAAGAAGGCTGAACAATGCGCTGCCATGATCGACGTGGGGAAGGCCGTACAGGCAGCGAGTCTAACCGAGAGGAAGGCTGGAGAAGCCGCGAGGATGGCCAAGGAGGCTGGAGAGGCCGGGAGGACGACCAAGGAGGCCGAGGAGGCTGCGAGGGAGAGAGAAGCTGCGGACGAGGCGAGGCGGCTCAAGGACAAGGAGACGGACTGGGCGCAGTGCGAGGAGGAGTCGTTCGCCTCTAGGTTCCGGCCGTTCTGGAACAGATATTATGCCAGAATCCACGGCGCCAACTTCCATGAAACTAGTAAAGCCTCCTCCTCCTCTCTGTGATATTGTGCTATGTCAATGGAACCACCAATTCGATATTGTGCAAAAGCGAACTAAATACCAACCTCCCATCCTCTCCAATCAACCTGCATTCCGAACTGCAAATCCCCTTCACCCAAACCAAGGAAACCAGTAGCTAGTCCCACAAGCAGAACACTTCATCCATCACAGAGCCGCACATGTGAAACACGAGCAGTTCTCCCACCAACTTAATAGGCACCACACATCCCAAATATCTCCTGAAAATGGATCACTCAATCTAGTTTAAATATATTTATTTCGATTTGTCTTCACCCTTGTTTCTACTACCAAAGCCTGCACTCTTAGACCTTAAAAATAGTAAATTCTTGCCCTCTTGTCTGTAGGGATTGTATGTTTATTCTTGTCTCCTTCCGGACTCTTAGACCTTAAAAATAGTAAATTCTTGCACTATATTACTATCAATTACACATGTGATGCAGCATCTATCCCGGCCATGCGTTACACTTACCCTACTCCGGAGGATGAGTACGATACCAGGACCATGGAAACTATGCAGATCGTTTTGGTCAAGGTCGCCTCGATCAAGGAGCCTTTGAGCTGGCCACTTTAAGTGTTTGGTATCGTTGCTGTTCGCGATGTCTTGGATCACAAGCGCAATATAGTATTCCAGCGTCCGAGGAATGGCTGCCAAAACATCACCGAGGAGGTTCGTATTTTAAACCTTTCTGCTTCCTTTCTTTTCTTCTCTTCTCTAAAAGCTTGCACTTATATTACTGCATTTTCTACTGTTAGATTTAAGTCGTTATATTCAAGATACCTTTTCCTGTCCATATTTCTCATGTCATGTAAGAACAGAATAGATTGGTTACAGTCCACTCGATGCAGTCTTATTACATTGATAAACAATACATTATTGTTTACTTCAACAGTTGTTGCTTGCAGGATCCGTACCTTGCATTGACTGGTCCTAGTCGTGCTGTTGCGGTGTCGATGAAACCTACATTTATCGAGGTTTCACTGAAAGTGAAGGGCGCAACTAAATCCGATCATAAAGATTTAAGCGAGCTAGTTGTGAACTTTAGATCTGGATGCTGGCTCGTAGGTGTTTACCCTAGCAGGCTTAGCACGCTGGAATTTAAATACGATATCGTTATGCACTCTGTGGAGGCCACGATCTGCATAAAAGTCACTGGTGGGTCGTGGCCAGGTGGTTTCCGAGGCGTATTCAGCGCGTTCACCACTAGTGCTGCTGACCTGAAAGTCAAGTTACTTGATTTTGGAGACGATGGTGGAATGCCTGTCGATGCTGGTGGCATGGTCAAGCTCTCGCGCAGCGTGGTTTCTGTTGGACTCGAGGAGATGCTGAAAGTGTCTGCGGTGGCATGTCCTATGAACGAGGAACAAGTTTGTGAGAGCAGCGAGGCGTCTTTTAAACCTGCAAAGGCCGGTATAAGCCCCTCTGGTGTTGAGCTGAAGGTTGGCTCTTGTAGTATGGAAGTCAGTGTTGCCTGGTCACTTTTCTGTTGCTGATTGGTACCTCGGATGGTTGATGCTAACAAGAGATCTGAACTCGTCTGATCCGATGTGCTTATGTGATGATGCAGTGATAGCTGTTGCTTATGTGGTGTGTGTTCACTGTTCAGTAGTATTTATACAAGCTACTGCGGTCTGATCACACAGACAAAACAGTGGTGCAAATGATTGGGTGGACTGAGAAACATGAATGAAAAATAATTATGTGACGAGATCTATTAAAACAGTGGTGCAAATGATTCAGTATGTGATGATGGCTTTCAGAATCAGGGCTTTGGAGAAGACTTTGGAGGTTTCGATGTGGGATACTACTAAGGTAACAATAGTTTTGGTAATGGTTATGTTAATGGGAATTGAGGTTTTAATAGATCTCGCCAGTTTCGTCAGCAGCACTTCAGTGGAAGGGGGAACCCCGCAGTCAATCCCTTTCTATCTCTCTCATATCTATAGTAGCTTGAGAGCTCTCTCGAGAAATCCGGGTCAAACCAAGGCCGCTTCCGCCGGCGCTGCCGGTTGGAGTTGGCTGAGGGGAGGCGCCGGGCATGGCTTAGTGTGTAATAGGTCTAGTATTGGCGGTATGCCGGTAGATTGGAGTAGGGAGGCTGTTTTTCTTGGCCAAACCTGGCGCATCCAGTACGGGAGCTGCCTCTTCGTTGACCTCTGGTGGTTGGAGCGAGCGGGGAGCAGTTCTATTGCTGGGATCTCCACGAATAAAGCCATGTTTGTGTGTTGCTGCTGCTTGATCTGTGGTGCGGTGGTGTTGCTTTCTCTTCTTCTGGCCGGCCATGGAGGTGAGGGGAGGAGGAGAAGTAGCATGGCGGCCGTCAGATCTAGTAGCCGCAGGGGATTTTCTTCCGTTTCGACGCGTCGGCACGGCGCCGGCCGGTCGTCTTCAGGCACCTCCGGTGTGCTTCCGTGGAGGAAGACAGTGCAGATTGTTTTGGAGCCGGATTCCCTCAATAAGTGTTGCCATCGCCTTGATGGTGGTCATGCTACTTTCCCTTTTCTCTTGGTCGGCCGTGGCGGCTAGGAAGATAAAGGAGACGGCCTACAGACTGTTGCGTCTCGGCGATGGTCTGGGGAGTTCCTGGAATCTGAGCTCCCTGCGGCGGTTTCTCAGCGACAGCTTCAACTGGACGTACCTACATTCGGTCAGAAGGTTGGCCCCGCTGCTCTCGACAGTGGCTGCTGCTCGAGTATGCACTTCCTCCTCCAGAGGATCATCACTAGCCTCGATGCGGATCTTCATGCTCTTGCTCAACCAAGTGGTTTCGTTCCCGGTGTGAGCAGGAGTGTCGGCGTCGGCAGGCTGTTCATCGGCGGCATGCTGCAAGGACTTGATTGCTTTCTTGCAATCTTTTTTAGGGTGTGCTTTGTAATATTTCAGGACTTTGCTGTATTTTCCTTAATTCGTGAGGTCCTCTCTGTAATTGTACACCCACCGCCGAAGTAATGCAGATTCCAGGTCCTTCATGGCCTTTTTCCGTTAAAAAAAACATTAGACTTGGTGTGTGCGCTTTACTATGGGACATTTGGCATGTCCGTAACGATTTTATCTTTAATAAAAAGAGTTTCCATCATTTCTGCATGTTATCCCTTTGGTTACACACTAGATCCGTATGTGGTCCTATATCCAGCCAGCTGAAACGCGAAGGACATGGATATTGGGTGCAACTGTTTGGCAATGGTAGCACTAGATTTTTACAGCTGGTGCGGTTGGCGGTTTGAGAGGCGCCTTACATGAAGACTCTTTGGAGTTTTTTGCTTCTAGTTATTTTTAAGTGGCTTATCCATGTCGAGACTTTAAGTGATCCATGATTTATAATAATTTTTAACTTTTGGTACTCTCTAAATAATGCAATAAAGAGCCTTATACATCGATTAATATAGGGGCTGCCTCATTTCGAACAATATATATATTAGTGTCAAGTAATGTGAGTTGGAGGAAGTATCTTTTTCTTGTTCAATGGATGCCACTCAAAGGTGGAGGCACGAGGCACTCCAAGAAGCCAACTAGGGCCACCGTATTCTCCTCGAGCCTTTCCACCAAAGGAAAGCCTCGATCCACTAAGGGACACTTGAGGGTGGTCATCGAACCTGTACAAGCTTGGGCAAACACCCAAGTATCACACTTGAGGCAACTCCACAATGAGGAGGCTCTCAAGTACACGGCCACAAGAGGCAACACACACCACCAAGGAAACACACTCCACCTAGGATGCTAATGAGCCACAAGAGGCTAACACACTCCACCAAGAAAACCAACTCCACCAAGGATGCTAATGCGCCACAAGAGGCTAACACACTCCACCAAGGAAACATACTCCACCAAGGAAACACACCACTAAGGCAAGAACACCACTAAGGTAACTAGGCCACTAAGGCAACAACACCACAAAGGTAACATGCCCTCTACGAGATCGAAACCCCGGAGAGAACCCAAACCGATGCACCTAATGCAATGGCTAAGAACACCATTAAGATGCCCAAGTTCTTCTCTCCCAAATTCCAACAAAGCTACACAAGCTATTGGGGGAATAAGGGAGGAAGAACAAATATGTGGAGAAACACCAAATAACTCCAAGATCTAGATCTAGCAAGATCCCCTCACTTGGAGAGGGATTCAATTGGTGAAGCTCTATATCTAGATCTCCTCTCTCCTTTCCCCCAAAAATATGCAACAAATAGTGGGGGGATCAAGAGGAGGAAGAAAGAACTCAAGGTCAACAATGGAGGAGAGAGAGTGGAGAGAAAGAAGTGTTTTGGTCGGAGGTGGAAGAGAGGTATAAATAGGGGCTCCAAAATATAGCTGTTGGGGCTGAGAAAACTGTCAGATTCGCGCCGAGCGGTACTACCGCTTTGGTAAGCGGTACTACCGCTCTGGATTCGAAATCCCCACAGAACTTGTCCATGTGGACACAAATCGGTACTACCGCTCGCGGTACCGCTCGAGGTACCGCAATGGGCTCCAAACCTTCTGGATCCCAAGCGGTACGCAGCGGTGAAGCGGTACTGCCGTAACACTAGTTACGGTACTTAAGCGGTACCATAGGCGGTACTACCGCTCCTAGCGGTACTGCTCAAGGTACCGCAAAGGTACCGTAACTTGTTCTGTGGGACTTTTTCAGCCGTAACACTACTTAAGGTACTTAAGCGGTACCATAGGCGGTACTACCGCTCACAAGCGGTACTACCGCTCAAGGTACCGCAAAGGTACCGTTCTTTTTCAGTGCAATGTAAAATCCATAACTTGAGCTAGGAAACTCGGAATGACATGAAACCAATTTTGCCGGAAAGAGGACGACGAGAGCTATCACTACAAAAAGTGAAAATATGGAAAAGAGTGAGTGATGATTTTCTCATGGTCATAGAGGTGTAACCTCTCAATATGGTATATCGGGAAAATCATCACCCTCGCACATGCAACATGCAATGCATCCGGAATCCGTTTCGATGAGCTAGAGCTTGTCATGGAGATGAACACAAGCTCTAACTCATCTCATGGATAAGAACCAAGAACAACCAAGAAACACGATGCAATGCATGCAAGGTTTGAGCTCTCTCCGATGATGCGATCCACTATCCTATCGAGCACAAACCTAAACCTCGCACGTTCCTCTCGAGTCGGCAAGCTCCGTCTTCATCCTCTTCAACCTTGTACATGCCACCGTCTTCCTTCAACATACACGCCACCGTCTTCTTTGATCTTGTACGCACGCCACCGTCTTCATCCATCTTCATCTTCAACACGGTCTCTCTTCGACACCGTCTTCATCATTGTACTTGTAAGGGTATATTGCCCCTATGTGTGGTTTTGGTAATTAATGACAACCCCTATGGACTAATGTTTTCATTGAGTTTATATGAAGGAATATTCCATAGGTTCTACTTGTACTCCATGTGTTGGATTCAAGTATGGATGCCATGAAGATAAAGGTATTCCTTGTGTATTGGCATCAAGATCATCGGTATGAAGATATATATATATATATGATATGATCAAGAAGAAGAAATGAAGATGGAGTTCTTATGTGGAACTCAATATTAGCCATGCTCTATCTTAAGTGAGTATGTGAAGATACAAGGTTGAGTTGGGCAAGTTCAAGATGAGCATCTCAAGTGAATCACATGCTTGAAGCTTGCCATCCATTTGGTGATAATGGACTAATGAAGATGTGTATCAATGGAGCTTTCCCATCATAGTGTATGGGGGAGCATTTGTGAGTCTTCACGAAGCAACATTGGTCAAGTGAGGCATTCCGGCTTGAGTGAAGCTTGAAGAGTTATCATCAAGATCAAGCGGGATGCGCAAGGCAAAGGTATGGCCTTGCTAGGTTTTTCTTTTACCGGTCTCAAGGTGGTTGATGGGAGACCGGATTTTAGGATACATAGCCGCACTATTAAGAGGGGCTTTCGGTTGGGTAACTTGATCACATCGTCTTAGGGAGCTCAATCCTTTGCATACTTTGCATATCCTTATTGCTTCTTGGTGTTTCTCTATGTGAGGTTCTTGAGCTTGTTGCTAGCTTTACAACAAGCCCAAGTTCATCGAAAACGGTGTTCGCATGCATCTTCTATTGCGTTTTCGAGGTTGGGTGATTTTACCGGTTATTCATGATATAAGGTTCTACCCTTTTATATTCATGATAAAATCCCCTCCTACAGTTTCATGAGTTTGCACTTTCTATTGGATAGCATTTGTTGTTATCTTTCCAACGAAATTAGTTTCATGTCAATCGGAGTTCGGAAGCAATAGTTATTAAAGAAAAGGTAAAAGAAGAAAAAAAGGGGGGAGGCGGCCGGTTGCCGACCGGCCTGCCGGACCGCATGCCGGCCCACCCGGTCGACCGGGCGGCCACCGGCCCACGCGCCGGGAAGCCCACCTCCACCCCCGGTCCGACCGGATTTTGACCGGGCCGCCACTCCGTCCGGAGGCCCACGCGGCCTACGCCGCCGCGGCCCGCCGCGGCCGCACCGCGCCGCCCCTGTCGCCACGCGCCCCCGGCTCCCGCACGGCCTGAGGACTTCCCGCCGCCCAGCGCGCCACCGGCCGCACCCGGTTGCTGGGCCGGTCGGACCGGCCACCGACCGGGCTCCTCGTGCCCAGGCCGGTCGGCCGGCCTGGCAGGGCTGTTTTTTTGCCCGAATTTTATGCGTTTTTCACCCCGTTTCTTCCCCAACGGTTATTTTTCTCCCTAGACTATAAGTAGCCCTTCTTCCACCTTGAGCAAGTGCTTCTTCCCCTTTCTCTCACCTCCATTGTTGCATTTGAAGAAGTTGCTCTCTCCCTTGATTCCTCCAACCATTCTTGCTCATATTTGAGGATTTGAGAGAGGAGATCTAGATCTACACTTCCACCAAACCATTTCTTCTCTAAGTGAGGGAATCTCTTGGGATCTAGATCTTGGAGTCTTTGGTTGACTTTCCCCCTTGTTCTTCCTCTCCAATCTCATCCTAGCATTCGTTGCTTTGGTGGGATTTGAGTGTGAAGGATTTGAACACCTCCGGTGTTCTTGCTTTGCATCATTGCATAAGTGTTGAGCTCTCCACCACGATTTGTTCGAGTGAGAGACCGTGAGCTTGTTACTCTTGGAGGTGACCTCCTAGTTGGCTTGGCGGTTGGTGCTCCGGTGATCTCTTCAAGAAGATTGGGAAGAGGCCCGGGCTTCTCCTTCGTGGAGCTTGTGAAGTGGTTGTGGAGCTTGCCATCTCCGGAGCGGAGGAAAAGCTAACCATAAGGAAAGGGCCATTATCCTTCGTGGGTGTGGTTCGGAGAATAGGGTGAGCCTTCGTGGCGCGAGGAATCCTTCGTGGGACCTCCACTCCTCCAAACGTGACGTATCTTGTTGCAAAGCAAGGGAACACGGGAATACATCCTCGTCTCCGCGTGCCTCGGTTATTTCTATACCCGAGCTCTCTTTCCTTGTGATAGCCATCGTGCTTGAAGTTCATATATCTTGTTTGACTTGTGCTACATATATCTTGTGCCTATCTTGCTTAGCTCTAGTTGCCATTGTTACACTTAGTTGAGCTTAGCATATTTAGGGTTTGTGCTTGTAAACTAAACGTTAGTTTAATTCCGCATTCTTACAAGACAAATCCGCAAGAGTTTGTAATTGCCTATTCACCCCCCTCTAGGCGACATCTCGATCTTTCAATTGGTATCAGAGCAAGGTCTCTCCTTGTTTAAGGCTTCACCGCCTTGAGAGTAAAGATGTCGGCTAGTAACTTAGTGCACAATGACACAATTATCTTTGTTGGCACAAATTATCTCTTGTGGCGAAATTGCTTGCTTTGCAAACTTCGGACCTTGTGTCCAAACATTGAGCAATTTCTAGATGTAGGTTTTTCTCCTCCGATGGATCCTCAAAATCTATCTTTAGAAGATGAGAAAAACTTACATCTTGAAGCTCTAGTATCTAATGAGCTTTTATTCTCCTTGAGACCCGATTTTCGTAGGTTCTTGATATATATAAAGCGAAAGTCGTCTCATGAGATGTGGATCAAGCTTAAAGAAATGTTTGGTGGATCCATTCCTCATTTGGTCGGTGGTGTCACCGAGGAGCTCTCTTCCCTTTCACATCATGAAGAGCTCCAAGTTGCTTCCACCTCCGGCCGTGATGATATATCATCTACTTCCACTTCACCAACGTGTTGCAAGACAAAAGGTAATGATATGGTGAGTGGTGAGGGAAATTGCAATGTTGATATTGTGCTCAATATTGATGACTCTTCATCTCTATCTCATTGCAATGTTTCCTCTTTGGACTTAAACACATCGAGCATTGAAAATAGTCTACATGCTTGTGTTGATAGTCCTTGCATATCATGTGTAAATTGCTTACATAGATCTCATGATGATATGCTTGTCTTGTCTTGCTCCCATAATCAAAATGCTTCTATTTCCTCTAGTTGCTTGTTGACTAACAATGTAGAGGAAACCAAACACTCTATGGATCAAGACATGTTTTCAAATGAGGATTCAAGAATTTCTTCATCTTCATCCTCCGGTATGCACATGTGCCTTATGGCAAATGGATCAAAGGTATCTCCTACTTTGACTCCTAACACTTCCTCTAATGATGAGAGTGATGATGATGATAATGATGAAGAATATAATATCTTGGTGCATAATATGGCAATGGTATATGCTTCTCTTCATGGTAATAAAGAAGCTCGTGCTAATCTCGAACACTCTATGGATACCTTGAGTAAATATAGGGAAACCATAGTGGAGTTGGAGTCCCATGTTGAAAATGGGGAAATGAGATTCACTCTCCTCAAGCATGAGCTAAAAGATGAGAAGCATACTAATTTTATGCTTACACAAAAAATTGAATCCTATATGCATGAAAATGAGAAAACTATTGATGCTTGTGCTACTAACTCTAATTCTTGTGAAGCATCTACCTTAGAGGAGAATGTTGAGCTAAGGGCTCAACTTGAGTTGCTAACTAGCAATTATAGGGAATTGGAAGAAAGTCATAAAAAGCTCTCAAGCTCTCATAATGATCTTCTAATTTCCTATGATGGATTAAAGTTAGCTCATGAGGCTTGTATCACTAAGGTAACATCTTGTGAGCCTCATGTTGACATTAGCACAATCTCTACTACAAATGCTATATTGACATGTGCTAGTCCTAGTAGTCCATCTAGTCAAACTAGTGATACACCTTGTGTTGGATTACTTGCTTTGCCTTGTTGCTCTAACAATGAAGCTTCTACTTCCTCTAGTACTTGTATTTCTACTAACCATGTAGAGGAAATCAAAGAGCTCGAGGCCCAAGTCCTTTCTTTGAAGAAAGACTTGGAAAAGCGTCATGAAGGGAAATCCGCACTTGACAAGATGTTGAGTATGCAACAATCCCCCAATGACAAGAGTGGACTTGGATTCAACTCCAATAACAAGAACAAGTCCAAGAGCAAGAGCAACAAGAAGAAGGGCCAAGACAAAGTCAAGGATCCGGCCAAGTTGGTTTGCTTCAAGTGCAAGGTTGAAGGGCATCATGTTAGATCATGCCCATTGAAGAAGAAGAAGCACTTGAGTGAGAAACAACAAGGGAAACGGCCACAAGGTCAAGGTCAAGCTCATGCTCGACCTCAAGTTGAAGATAGGCCACTTCCCAAGAAGAATCAAGATGTTGTTCCCCAAGAGAAGAAATCAATAAAGAAGAGAAAGGGGAACACTTGCTACTTATGCCGTGTGAAGGGGCACTTTGCTTCTTCATGTTTAAGTGGTACCTTATCTAACCCTATAATTGTTGATGATGATTATTCTCTAGGGAAGGATAAGGATGGCAATGTGTTTGCCAAGTTTGTTGGAACTCAAAGTGGTCTCAAGAAAAGGACCATTTGGGTTGCCAAGCCTATTGTGACTAACCTCTTAGGACCCAACTTGGTTGGGAACCAACAAGCTCAAACGTGATCAATAGGTACATATGGAGGTCATTGGAGACTTGGCTAATTCATGAAGAATTTAGGGATCTTCATATATTATATTTTGACCAAGCCAAGTCGTATGGATCATTATCTATATCTTATAACCAATGTTCCTCCTTGCGGTAACTTATACTTCAACTCTTCATATTCATTGTAAGTTACTTGCCCCTTTGCATGTTTGGTTTTGTATCAAATATGTGTTTGTATGTGTTGAGTCTTACTTGCCTATCTTGTGTATTCAAGTATGATTGTTTGACTCACCATATACTAGTGTATTGTTTTGAGCCTAATGCATCTTGATAATATCTTATTTGGCTCTCTTTGAGTGATTAATGGAACATCCCATTTTGGGGGAGTGATATGCATTGTGCATCTCTCTTTCTTTAAAATGTGTGTACATGGGTACCACCACTTAGTATTGATATTGCAAGATTATCTAGTCACTATGTGGTGTGTCATACTCATGAGGAATTCAAATTCTAAATATCCATTAATCATCTCTAGTCGAATTTTAGTTGCCTCTTGTTTGAGTAAGAAATTCTTGGTACGGTTTTCCTCAAATACATATCTCTATATCTTATTTGGGACACCGTTTGCTTCAAGATCATTCTAATCATTGCCGTGCATGATTGTTTGACTAGTTGAAGCTATCAAGAATCTTCATCCGTGCATAGTGCTTAATTCTATATATTTATCCTATGCCTCTTATTGTGAAGTTGATCCTTACTATCATTGTCAATTCACCATCGGAAATTATTTCCAATATACTAATTGTCTTTGACAATTGATAACCTTGTATGTGGTTGAATTCATGGATCATCTTCACCTTGGATTGCTTCTTATTTACTTATTTTATTTCCAAGAAATCTTTGTTGCTCCCACGTGTCTTCTTTGTCCCTTTGAAAAATCTTTTGATAAATTCTCTTGATTCACATCAAGTGTTTGTTTTGGAAGACAAACCTTTTCCTTACGGTACATTGTGCCATTGTGAAAAGTGTAGAGAGGGTTTGGTTTATTTGTTCGAACCTTGCTCTTTTGGGAGTTTGCTATCTCATTCCTTCTTACATGTTTTATTTGCTTGAATGAGATAAATCTTTGAGCATGTTTGCTTTATTTCATCCTTTATGCTCAATGGTTTCTTCTTAGTTCATTTGTTGAACTTTGATTGAACAAATCTTTTGTGATTTGCGTCTTTGATATAATTTGGACATCAAATTTGTTTGGTCACACCTTTATGCCTTATTCAATTCATTTGGTGTTTTGTCCAAAGTATATCTTTCTTGGATCTTTAAAAGTCTTTGTGCGTGCTTATATGTAATTTATTTATATTCATAGCATGCTTTCTTTCTTCGATCCATTATATAGGGTATACTCCATCAAATCCTAAACGGCTAAGATGTGCATGAAATTCAAATTTCATCTATAAATATGCACATATTGATATGGAGTGTATCCTATGTATTGTGGTTAGTCTAACCATGTTGGACCCAATAAGTTTGGGGGCCAAGATGTACTTGGATAATGTTTTAGGTACATTGGAGATGCAATGGAGGCTTGTCTCATCTATAAGGAAGGTGTTGTCACCATATGAGAATTGGAGTCAAGCTAGGATGATCGATGAACTCTTATCTACTACATCAAGTCATTGCTATCTCGGTAACAAGTATCTTATTCATGCATTCTCATATAGCATTCAACCTCTTGTAGGTTGTATCTTGGCATGAAATTATTTATTTCAAAAATATTGCGGTTCTTGAAAACTCATTTTTAAAGTAAAACTTCTTATTGTACATTTGAGTAATTTGAGAAGATGCATATGATAGGTTATATATATATATCATATTTATGATTCACCTATCCCAAATATGCCCTCTAGCAATTTATTGCATATCAATTCCTCAAAGAGCTCTTGTGTACAATATTGATGAAATTGTGAAATAAATCCGTATTTGTGATACTTGTTGCCTCTCTCAAAACATTCCAACTAGCTTTACTTCCCTTATTGTTAGTTGTGATGTTTTTGAGATTTTCTTGGTTGAAGCTCATTCATATACCACTAGTGAAAATTGGATCCATAGGCTATATATGCTTTTTAAGCAAACATCCTTTGGTATATTTTATGACTTCATCTTGGATATCGTATCTTTTTTTTAACCTCTTGGGTGTGCATGTTTCTTTATGGATCACTATGTCCACTTTAGAAACTTATATACATGAGAGCATTAATCCATCACCTTGATATCCTTGTTCTTTGCCAACCATCTTTTACCCTTTTATTTTTAGTGGTGTTGGTAAAGAAGATTTATGAGTGCTTGGTTTACTTGTTTTTCTTCATGCACTCATATCTCGTAATTGTTGGACCCAAGTTATTCTTGATAAGCATATTATCTCTATCTTGGTTGTGTTCTAAATGATATAGAGGGAGTGAGGATTCCATGTTTATGCATATTGTATTCAATTGCAAACATTATAAATTATGCACGAACCTTGGGGAGCTTCCTTATTTTTATTTAGAGCACTATATCTCCCTTATCATGATATCTTTGTTCGTCCAATTGGATCGTTGATTGCTTGCTTTATTTGGTGAAGCTCACTTCACCATGTTATCTTTATGCAATCTTTGATCCTCAATATAGTTTGACTTCCTTCAAGTATTCATCATTGGATATGTGCACTTGATTCCACTCAAATTATGAGAAGTGCACACTTTGGGGAGGAACTCACATTATATTGGCCTTCTAAATTTTTCACCCATTTTGACAATCGATGCCAATGGGGGAGAAGTTTAGAGGGTTTAAGGGAATGGTTTTATACTTAAGTTTGGTTTGTGCTTAAGTGTTTTGCCTCTCATGCATTCCATATTTATATGTCTTGCATGGTTGTATATATATAGTGGAAACTATCCCAAAGGTTAATCTTGACAATATATGCAATGAATTCATGTTCATCACACGTGCATACATTGTGGGGGAGTTTTCACTATATATATTGGTTCTACTCACATCTCTTGCATTTGTTGTAGTTGTGTGAGTAGACCCGGTTTTGATATGGGCTAGTAGCTTTGTGTTACTTGACCATATCAAATACAACCTCTTGTATACAACTTATTCTCGGATAAGTTGCGTACTTGTCTCTAATATTCATTATATAAACCCTCTTATTGTGGTTGTCATCAATTACCAAAATGGGGGAGATTGTAAGGGTATATTGCCCCTATGTGTGGTTTTGGTAATTAATGACAACCCCTATGGACTAATGTTTTCATTGAGTTTATATGAAGGAATATTCCATAGGTTCTACTTGTACTCCATGTGTTGGATTCAAGTATGGATGCCATGAAGATAAAGGTATTCCTTGTGTATTGGCATCAAGATCATCGGTATGAAGATATATATATATATATATATGATATGATCAAGAAGAAGAAATGAAGATGGAGTTCTTATGTGGAACTCAATATTAGCCATGCTCTATCTTAAGTGAGTATGTGAAGATACAAGGTTGAGTTGGGCAAGTTCAAGATGAGCATCTCAAGTGAATCACATGCTTGAAGCTTGCCATCCATTTGGTGATAATGGACTAATGAAGATGTGTATCAATGGAGCTTTCCCATCATAGTGTATGGGGGAGCATTTGTGAGTCTTCACGAAGCAACATTGGTCAAGTGAGGCATTCCGGCTTGAGTGAAGCTTGAAGAGTTATCATCAAGATCAAGCGGGATGCGCAAGGCAAAGGTATGGCCTTGCTAGGTTTTCTTTTACCGGTCTCAAGGTGGTTGATGGGAGACCGGATTTTAGGATACATAGCCGCACTATTAAGAGGGGCTTTCGGTTGGGTAACTTGATCACATCGTCTTAGGGAGCTCAATCCTTTGCATACTTTGCATATCCTTATTGCTTCTTGGTGTTTCTCTATGTGAGGTTCTTGAGCTTGTTGCTAGCTTTACAACAAGCCCAAGTTCATCGAAAACGATGTTCGCATGCATCTTCTATTGCGTTTTCGAGGTTG